>SNQJ01S0008184.1:21533-77860 GCA_010110895.2 Picea sitchensis
CAGCTGGAAGAAAATATGTTGGTAGAAAATGGTTGTTTAAGAAGAATTTTAATGCAGAAGGTAAAGTGGAGAAATACAAAGCTCGGTTAGTAGAAAAAGGTTATTCCCAGGTAGAGGGAAGTGACTTTGGTGAGACTTTTTCTCTTGTTTCCAAGTTAACATCGATTAGATTTCTTTTATCTATTACTGCTGCTTTTGATCTTGAAGTGGAACAGATGGATGTGAAGACAAAATTCCTACATGGGGATATCGAAGAAGAAATATACACGAAGCATCCATAAGGATTTGTAGTGAAGGGAAAGAAAGAGCTGGTCTGTAAGCTAAAGAAGTCTCTATATGGTCTGAAGCAATCACCTAGGATGTGGTACCAAAAGTTTCACACATATATCCTTGGATTGGGATTTGTGAGAAGCAGGGTTGATCACTGTGTATATTCCAAGCAAGTTGGTAATCAATTCATTTATGTAGTGTTGTATGTTGATGACATGTTGTTGGTAGGAAATAATATGGATGTTATCAAGGAGGTGAAATCGCAGTTATCCTCCAAATTTGACATGAAGGATCTCAATGCCGCTAACTTCATTCTGGGAATGGAGATTAAAATAGATCGTGCAAACAAGAAACTCAGGTTGAATCAGAGAAAATATGTTGAGACAATATTGCAGAGGTTTAATATGCATGTAAGTAAATCGGTCAAGGTTCCTATTCATATAGGTGTAAATTTATCTGCAAATCAGTGTCCCAAGACTGATATGGATTATTTTCGACACGAAATGAGAGCGGAGATATAATAAATAAATGCATAGAGATATCACAGATATTCAATAATATAACATAAATGTATCAGATATGCAACCATAAACACAACTATATATTAATACACGATTTCTATTAATGAAAGAAATGTACAGAGACTGTAAAAATACAAAGTGAAAGACTCGCTAGAATGGTGGTAGCTTATCTCTGAGAAGAGATGCGACGACCACTCCCATTCGCAAGAAGATGATTACAAAGAGGCTCTGAAGGCCTTTTTACAATAAAAAGGAATGCCAAAAGTCCTAGACATCCAAAAACCTAACCCTAGGAGATGAAGCGTCAAAAGTCATGTGGGCCCCGTTTGGGTAAATTAGTGCATCAACTTCCCGAGGTCGTAGCTTTTGCATACGATCTCCGTTTTAGGCGCATGATAGCCCGTTGGAAAGGTATCATTGAGGAGATTCATATTGGGGCCCCAATTATGTCATAGGCGATAATTGAGAATATTGATCCCAAAAAACCTTCATTTAGGCCCTCAAAATGGCCTCGGAAGTTAAAACCTGCTAAAAATAGTAAAATGCCAAAATTGCCAAAAAACTGTTTGGAGCCAGTTGGAAAAGGTGGGTGGTCACTAATATCCATTTGGATCAATCCTCCCTCCTTAGGAAGAAATGGTATCCATTGCGTTGAGTTCCCGGGGGAGAGGGAAAAGCGTTTGCTGAATCTGCATCTTGGTGAGTTGCTTGCCTTGCTGGAGACGTCGCGTTGCTCAGTTTGTGGAAGTCTGTCATGAACCTGTTGAGGTTGAGGCTGTTCAACAAGTCGATATTCATGAGAGGATGGTGTGCAAAAGGAATCTTTGCATTTTTCTGTAGCTTTGTCAACCTACTTCTTTGGGATAGAAGGTGTTTGGGGTGAGGCTGTAGTGGTTGCAGTGTCCTTTTGTTCTCCTTTTGAACAGATTGTGAAGAAGCTAAATTTTGCAGTATGAGATACTACTTTGCGACACTTTTTAGGTGGAACAGTAGTGGGAAATACCTCTAGTATTCTATAGAGATGACCCCCCAAAGTGACAATGACACTACGAGGTTGAGACTCATAAATAGCATGGCGCTTCCACATATATGGCTGACCCAAGAGAAAATCACAGACATCCAGTGGGGAAACATCACATAATACCTTGTCCTTTAAGGGTTGGATGCCGTATGACAATCGACACTACTGGCTGACACGAAGATCTCGTCCTTGGCAAAGCCACTCGATGTTGTATGGTTGCGGGTGTGGTGTTGTCGACAATCCCAACTGTTTGACAACCTTTGCTGAGATGAGGTTCTTCTGGCTTCCGCTGTCAACAATAAAATGCAGCGGGGTCCCCTTCACCCACATATGTGAATGAAATAGGCGCTCCCCCTCTTTAGGATCTGTTGGTTCTTCTGGTTGAATTGTTGCAGTCACGACAATAGTAGTGGGGTTTGCGTCAATGATCTGTCCTTTACCAACATTTTCAGAATCATATTTTGAATCAGGGTTCAACTCCTTGTCTTTGATCTCGACCACCAATGACTGTTTTGAGCAACATTCATCTGTGTTGTGCTAGGGGATTTTGTGGAAATCACGCCAATTTCCGGTGTCCTTCTTTGTCTTCTCGTGACCCTTCTTTTCCTGTGTCTTAGATGGGTTTTCAGGAGACTGTTTGTTAGGGTTGTCTTTGTCATAATTTGGTTGTTGTGAATTTACACACCCAAACTCCTGTTTGTTCTGGTGCTTAAATTTCTGCTCGATTTTAACAACATATCGATAGGAAACACCGAGTGATGAGATGTCTAGAAAATCCATTTCAATTTGGATGGATCTGTGTAGAGCCCCACGGTATTTCAGATCCAAATGTCATTCAGAGTCTTTGATACCCAGCTTGGTGCGCAAGGCATGGAAGGTATTGGTGAACTCCAGAACTACTTGGACCCTCTCTTGCCGCAGTGTGGTCCATCTCATGTACTGGTCCTCATAATTGCCAATAGGGTAATATTGTTCCTTTACCGCATCCACAAAAAAATCCCAAGTGGTATCGGTCCCATATATTTCAGAATCCTATATGGAACTCTACTCCCAATAAGTTTCCCACCAATGTTTAACATGGGGGAGAGTTTTAAGGATTGCGAAGGTGATCTTTTCTTTGTCGAAAAAATTGTGAACAGAGAAATAACCTTCTAGCATATTTAACCATTTGTCTAGGGATTCTGCATCTATCTGTCCTTCAAATATAGGAATATCAAAATTAACTTGTACCTTGAAAGGAGAGGTTCCTCCAAAGTGGCCACTTGATGAATATGCACATGTTGCTATCGACAGGTGCATAAGGATGTGAGAAAAATTCTCCATCATTTCGTCCCTCTGTCGCGTGAGAGCTTGCTCAAGCAACAGACTGATAGGATCATCTGCTCCGTCCTTTTTCTTTTCTTCCACCATTGAGGGTTTCTTGGGTGTGTGAGAGCGATTGTATTCAAGAGATGCAAGCTCGAGACTGAACTTTCTATACTCAGACCTCGTCGGGGACATGCACTGAAAAACGATCAAGAGCAGCCTGCTCCGATACCACTGATTCGGATTATTTTCGGCATGAAATGAGAGCGGAGATATAATAAATAAATGCACAGAGATATCACAGATATTTAATAATATAACATAAATGTATCAGAGATGCAACCATAAACACATATATATAGTAATACACGATTTCGATTAATGAAATAAATGTATAGAGACTGTAAAAATACAGAGTGAAAGATTCACTAGAATGGTGGCAGCTTATCTCTGAGAAGAGATGTGACGGCTACTCACATTCACAAGAAGATGATTACAATGAGGCTCTAAAGGCCTTTTTACAATAAACAGGAATTCCAAAAGTCCTATACATCCAAAAACCTAACCCTAGGAGATGAAGTGTCAAGAGTCATGTGGGCCTCGTTTGGGTAAGTTAGTGCATCAACTTCCCGGGGTCGTAACTTTTGCATACGATCTCCGTTTTAGGTGCATGATAGCCCGTTGGAAAGGTATCGTCAAGGAGATTCATTTTTGGGCCTCAATTATGCCATAGGTTATCATTAAGAATCTTGATCCCAAAAAACCTTCATTTAGGCCCTCAAAATGGCCCCAGAAGTTAAAACCTACTAAAAATAGTAAATTGCCAAAATTGTCAGAACACTGTTTTGAGCTAGTTGGAAAAGGTGGGTGGTCATCGATATCCATCTAGATCAAATACACAGGAAGAATAAGAGGACATGTCCCATGTTTTGTATGCTAGTTCAGTTGGCAGTTTGATGTATGCAATGGTCTGTACTAGACCGGACATTGCACATGCAGTGGGAGTTTTGAGCAGGTATATGTCAAATCCAGGGAAGGAGCATTGGACAACAATAAAGAGGGTCTTCAGTTATCTTTTTGCAACTACCAGTTATGGATTGTGCTACTAAGGAAGACCGTGATTGGACATAGTGGTGGACATACATGGCTATGTTGATGCAGACTGGGCTGGAGATCTGGATTGCAGAAGATCTACAAGTGGGTATGTGTTTAACCTATTTGGAGGAGCAATCAGTAAAAGACAGGTTGTAGTGGCACTCTCAACTATAGAAGCTGAATACATGGTAGTTACTCATGCAAGGAAGGAAGCAGTATGGTTACATAAATTGTGTTCAGGTATTGGGTTGGTACAACAAGTAGTGAGATTAGATTGTGACAGTCAGAGTGAAATCTTCCTAGAAAAGAACCCAGCTTATCATTCGAAGACAAAGCATATTGATGTTCAATATCACTTTGCGAGAGACATGGTTGAAGAAAAGAAGGTGTTGCTGGAAAAGGTTGACACTTTGAAGAATGTTGCAGATACATTGACAAAGTCTATGAGCACAACAAATTTCTCCTAGTGTAGAGTAACAATGGGCATTGTTGACTATATAATCATGTGGACCCCTAGATGCAAAGAAAACAACAAGTGGGATAATGTTGGGTATGTGTTATATTTTTTGCATGTGTGTGTGTGGGAGCATCAGATTCGACAACTACGTTTGAAGATCTCAATTCCCTTCGCTCTTTGTGTCGTGTGCATCAAGCGCTTCCTAGGGGGGTCCCCGGGGGGGGCAGGTACACCCCCTCGATTATGCGTAGCATTTGGGGCAAAGCCCCAATTTGTTTTTTAGGGCATTTTTTCTATTTTAGTGGATTTTGCTATTTTTTGCGGTTTTCTAAATTAATCCTGGATTAAGGGATTAGGGTTTTGGTATCTACAAAATACCTAAAAACATTGTATATATTGTATGGTGAATGGTGAAATTAATACAATGAAGCGTTGAAAGGTTTTCTCCTGGTTAAGGGTTTCCGGTATAAATCTCTGTGTACTATGTGTATGATCCATTGATTAATTTATGTTTTTCTTAAGAATCTATATGCATTGGTTTAATTCATAGGTTTAAAACTTACAGTGGGCACGGGTATACCAGGGGATTATGGAGCTTGGAAGGGAGGCCTTTCAGGCCTAGGTTGGACCACTCCTTGCCCAATCCAATTGAAAAATCTGGCCTGAAACAACTGGCCTAACTCTTGTGAGTCAACATCAAAGTGTATGGATAATATTGGCCTTCTTGGGCCTCTATTCCAATTACCTCTCCCTCAGTTGCCTCTGCCATGGCTACCTCGACTAAAAAAGCTCATTCTTACATGCATGATTGATTATCAAATAGTCCCTTTACAACCATACATGACAACTCCTTGAAAATATGAAATAGATTTTGGCTCAGCAACATATCAGACTCATGCAATCCAATCCATACAAATTGCTTAACTATTATTGAGGAGAAGGGGGTGGACAAAGGTTCTGGGATATGCGAGGGGTTTGTATTGTGCGGAAAATGATAAAATGAGAGTGAAACGAATCGTGGTTACTACTCAAAGACAACAAATAATCAACTGTAATGCAAATCAAAGAATATATCACTGTGTTCCAACCAAGAAACTACGATTTCAAACTGTTTCAAAATAGGATTCTCTTAACTGTAATTAAATTTTAAGAACAGGGAATGAAAAATGGATGTGGGAAGGTGAGGGGGTTGTAATTAGCGAAAAGTGAAATAATGGTAGGGAAAGAGAGTGGGTGTTGTTCATAAAATTAATTAAGTAATCCATAAAATCATTCCATATCAATGTGAAAAAGCCAAAACCAACCAAAATGATCATTGTGCCAAAAGAACAACTGATGTGTAAAATTCAAACAATTATGTGCATTAACTTGCTCACTGTTCCCAATCAATCTGTAACACATTGTCATTAGAACAAGACAATATATATTCCACAATAACCTGTAGGGGAGTTTTGTTTCCTCTCATTTATCCATTTAATATTTTAAGACAATTCCCAAATGAATACACAATCACTTATTTCCATTATGTTCAGCACCAACCTATCAACCACTGCTCATGACTTTTTTCCATCATCAAACACAGACACAAAAATCGTGCCCGACTTCGTCTTTTAATTCATTTAATAATTAAATTGTAATAAGATTACGCTGTCACAGAACCTGTGCCTATCTCTGCTATGAAGCATGGTATTCATCAATGCACATAACGGACAACCAAATACAACCATCAACATTTTAATTGCAAATATCCTGACTTGCCACTTAAACACATAGACACCAATCACCATTTTAATTCATACTAATCTTGGAATACACATACCATTTGACAAAACGCAGAGCATTTCTATACAGGTCCAATGACTCTAAAACTAAACATCCACAATGTTGGGCTATCAATCAATAATCACAATGTAAAAAGACAACAACCGTGTATTCAATCTCATTTCTTCAATCAACCAATTAACCATGTTGAGCTTATCCATTCGATTATAATAACCAATGCAGTGACTTGACACCAAAACCAACACCACTATTAACATAATCAATGAGGGTGAGCCAATAATCAAACACTGTTGACAATACACCACCAATTCATAACCATCAATAGTATACCCAACAGGACATACGGTTCCCTCTTATAAAAAACCAGGCTTAAGAAAACAAGGGTTCGCTCTGTGGACCAACACAGGGAGACTGGTGTCGACTCCAATCATTGAGTGAAAACCTCCGAGACTAATGATGCACACATAGGATATACCACCCAACTTTGCAGACAGGGTGACAGTTCACGAGATAGGAAAAAATCTGAACAGAGGAGCAAAGGCTCCATTTTGGCCTTGTAACAACACTTATAACACGCAGGGTATAAACCTCATGGTTTTCCCAATCAACCCAAGAATGTTGAGATAAAATAGAGCTGAGAAATAACAATCAACCTTAAGAAAGCCCCTTGGCATAACAACCATCGCAACCCACTACGCAAACATCAATAATATGAATGAGCCCATACCCTAGTGAAATGATACACAGTGACACAAGTGTTTCAAACCAAGTAAACCCCATAACAACAAAGGATTGGGCATGGTGATAAGAATGTGTTGAGATGGCCAACCAATCTCGGTTGAATGAAAACCCTTCAATCAAGACCAATAAGGATGACAGAGAGCCTTCATGGCTTCTAACATTCAGACTGATCAATAACACTGTGACTTCAAACATTTTTGCAATGAAAACCACACCAATGATTCATTCCAGGAAAATATCACGAATTCACACAGTTGCCAGACTTAAGGAAAGAACATACCCATACATCCTGAGACAATATCTATTTTATAACCAGAGCAGATTCATGGATGGCGAAAAGACATACCTGTAACCAAAAGTAGCTTAAAAACATGAGTTTGGCCGAGCAGTTCTTCCTCTGCTTGAAAATCGGAGCCTAACCACATCAAGACACAGTTGAACAATAGCCAAACTAGGGTGGTGGTCAGTGGAAGGAGTAGGAGTGACATGCAGTAAATGCATGTCGCCTCCACCCCCACTCATTCAATTCCTTATTACATGCCAACCACTAATCCATAAATTCATTCAATTAAACATGCATCGAAACCAACATTTACCAATTACCAAAAGTGCCACCCTATGCCACATTAACCACTGCCAACCATACTATAGTGCATATCATATAACTCAATAAATCATAGAACCACTAGCCACATTAGCTAGGACTAACAATAGTCCTTTTAACTCCAATGCATGTAGTGTAGTATAATAGTATACTCTAGTTTCTTCCCTCTACATTTTATTCATATGGCTTTTGTCTCTTTTCAATTTTTCTTATTTGTTGCTATTAACATGTATCTTTTGCAGGTGTCATAGTAATGAATCCAGGAATAGATAGCAAGGATAACTATGTATAACATAGGCCATCACAACATGAAATTAGAGCCTAGAGCAACATAAGCAACACATAACATGCCTTATCCATCATTAATTTGTTGCAATTAGAACCAACACATAATAGACCTTATCCATTGCCAATAAAACCAAGATTTCATCAATCATGTAGAACTTTGTAAGCAGTATCAAACAACAACATAAATATGAAAAAGGAACCAGATCTGATCCTCCAATCTACAAGGGGGTCCCACCTACTAGTATTATGTATATCACTAGCTTATAATTAATAGGTTTTAGCAATACTTTGCGAGTGAAATCCTCGTGGCGATTTTAATCGTCAACAATGCACATCACTTCACTTCATCCATTCACCAAGAAATAACACCATAAACCATTTGTAAGAGAGATGGATACCAAAAATGCAAAAGTATAGTGCAAATTTCATCCATAGAGTCTTCTCACAATGGGAGAGTTATGTTTAAATGATTTGAGTTTTATCTCTATTTATACAAAAATTCTTAGACATGGTTTGTCCACTTAGTTTAGGGTAAACACAAAGTAATGGGACAACAAACCCCTACTTTTCCCCTTCACAAAAACAATAATAAACAAGCCCTTAGCACATAGAAAATTATCCAATTGAAACAAGATCAATATCTCATAAAATCACATTTACCAGGGAAAATAATTTATTTCTCCAATACAAAAAGAATCAGAGTAGTGCCTTTATCATTGGGTGAATGAAGTCTTTAAGACACAAGTTGGATCAACAAGATCCCTAGGGGTGTAAATCCTCTTACTCCCTAGGGTATGCAAACCAACTTAGGGTAAATCTAGGAGGGTGTACACACTTGTACTTCTCCTAGCAACCCTTGTTCAAGAATTAATTATAACTTTAGCAAGAAGATGAAGCATAAATGGAGGGTGTATCCAACATACTCCTCCTAGGGTTTCAACCACAAATAACCAAGAATGAGCAAAAAAGAACTAACATATGCATATTTTTCCTTAACAATTCCAAGAAAATAGATATCAAACCCTAGTTCACCATGCAAATTATCATCCAAGAGCCTAAACATGTGCGTCAAAACTACCTCATAAAATCAAACAAGTGTTCAAAGACCCTATACAATTGACCAAGTTTAGGTATGGGAGGGTTTTCATAAAAGTCCTATTGGGTAGACCAAAACCCTCAAGTAGAGTATTCGCCCAAGGATGCCCCTTCAAGGNATTGGGTGAATGAAGTCTTTAAGACACAAGTTGGATCAACAAGATCCCTAGGGGTGTAAATCCTCTTACTCCCTAGGGTATGCAAACCAACTTAGGGTAAATCTAGGAGGGTGTACACACTTGTACTTCTCCTAGCAACCCTTGTTCAAGAATTAATTATAACTTTAGCAAGAAGATGAAGCATAAATGGAGGGTGTATCCAACATACTCCTCCTAGGGTTTCAACCACAAATAACCAAGAATGAGCAAAAAAGAACTAACATATGCATATTTTTCCTTAACAATTCCAAGAAAATAGATATCAAACCCTAGTTCACCATGCAAATTATCATCCAAGAGCCTAAACATGTGCGTCAAAACTACCTCATAAAATCAAACAAGTGTTCAAAGACCCTATACAATTGACCAAGTTTAGGTATGGGAGGGTTTTCATAAAAGTCCTATTGGGTAGACCAAAACCCTCAAGTAGAGTATTCGCCCAAGGATGCCCCTTCAAGGCCATGCAGTGGATGATGAGGTGGATAGGGGGTTAGAATTCATAGGTCAATTGGTTTCGTGACATATAAGGGCTCGTATTATCTCATTTATGGGTGCCTTTGTAGAGGGTGTGTTGCACCTTTGTTTTCAATGCATCCTTTTTCCAAGCCCATTCATTGCCATTGATTAATTAATATTCCAAAACCTTGGGTACTCTCTAGAGTGAAATTAATTAGCTTGGGGGGAAACACCACAAGGCCACTTGAAGCTAGAGGTACACATAGTTCCATATGCAAGGAAAGAAAGGGACACTACGTGAGTGTACACACCTCAACAAGTGGGGACATTTATATAATGTTATTTTACTTTTGCAGGTCTTTGATTTTTTAGGAGAATATTTTCATTGCTCTGAAGACCTCTTTGGGAGAGCATCTGGAAGGTTTATATTTTAGGATTTTATCTTTATCCAACCACAATCCCTCTGGGCCTTTAGCCACTTCTTCCCATGAAATGAGGTACATGCCCTTCTTAGGTCACTAAAGCCAAAGGACCTATAAAAGGGAAATGTGATGGGAATTTGATGAGAGGAAAGTGATAAGTATGGTCAGGAATAGTATGATGACCCCTCAAGTTTCTCCCACTTACACCCCTTCCTCAAAAGTTGGCCACTCACTAGGAAATCGATGACACTCACCAGGATGAAACATGGTCAAACACATAATGTACAAGAATACGTTCTATAATCAAAAGCAACTTTAATACAACATGCTTAAATGCCTCAAATATAAGGGTGATTACCCACCACAACACCTAACTTGTACCACATGGAGAAAGACCCAAATGCTTTCCAAAAGCTAGCTGGTGTGGTGGATGCTCTAATGATGGATCCAACATGTGGCAATAGTGAATGTTTCCATGATATGTACAAGTGGACACTGTTAGTCATGTGGTCTCTTGACACTCCATGTCTGCAACCCGAGGGCCTCGAGACATCATCTCCTTAGTTATCCCATAAAATGGGGATGACACACATATCTTTTACAACATCTAAAAATTCAAGCATTGTTTGTGAACAAACAAACTTCCAAAAATACATAGAGAAAATAGGCATCACTATCATAGAGCCATTGGGTTCATTGGACAACCAATAAAAAGAAAAACATGTAGCAAATAATGATTTCCTTTGCAAGTAATGCAAGAAATCATTATTAAATAGGAAATTTTTTATCTTCACAACTCCCATGAAAATTAGGCAAAATGGAAAAATAGATGTTGTTGAGCAATTGAATCCTTTGGAGGAGAGGCTTCCATCCTCAATGATGGATTTTCCCCAAATAAAACACATTGCATACAAAATATTGTAGTTTAGGCTCACTAGAACAATCATAGATATGCCTATTGTTATTGCACAAGTTGTAGGTTGGGAAAATCTTGACAAAACCACCAAACTGGTGACAACTTTGAGAAATCCTACCCACTGTCACCTTAGGCGGGTATTCCCGTCACTTTAGAGATGATAGAATCACCTCAAGGGGGGAATCTTGATAACCTTAGGGGGAAATGAGATGGAAAATGAGATGTATGAATGGAATCCCCTATAGGTCAGGTTACTAGATGGAAAAAGGCTTGAGAATGATTCTCGTGAGATTTTTAAGGTTGCAAAACCCTTGGGTACGTGCTTAGAGTGTTTGTACCTACCCGAGACACAAGAAATTCCAACTGTACACAATATATGTTAGGTAGATCATTAAGTTAATATTTAAGTCCCTAATTGCAACAGTAAACATAAATATATATCGGCAATGAAATCAAGCAACTGTTGTGGATTAAAACCACATAAAGCATCAATGATTAGTTGAGTTATGAAGGAAAAAACATGTAGATAAGTTCTCAACACTTTAGCAAAACTTTAGTGGTACTTAGATGGCTGCAAGGATAAGTTTTCAGAGTATATTTATCACAGTCAAGTGTCTATAGAAGTGATTTTCTACATTAACAACTTTTACCCCAAGGAAATAGCCAAAATATTTCCCAACAATACCCAACATCAAGTAGATTAACAATAACAACTTTCCAACTAATTCCAACAATAAAATAGTGAGAAATTGAACTTGAAAAAGAGAGTTTGTTGCAAACCTAATGGTTGTATCATAAATTTATAACAACAATAAGAAACACTTAGCCAATTGATACGCGCTAGGGGAAATAGCAACCCTATAACATCAAAGAAAGAAAACAATTTGAACAAGTTGATTCCTTCATATTTTCACGTATCCCAATTCAACAATTTTATTTCTCCAATTCAAATTGAAAATGATTAGTGCCTTACTATTGGGTTGTGGAGTCAAAGAATGTGACGACTAGGTTAAGTCCTTGGGGGTGTAAATCCTTTTACTCCCCAAGGCAAGCTAGGTCCACTAGGAAATGCGAAGAGGGTGTAAGCCCTTTTACTTCTCTTAGAAAAACCTTAGGCAACAATATAACCTTGGATGTATGAGATTGATCGACAAGAACCAAGGGGTGTAATCCCTTTTACTTCCTAGGGTTTGTGAAACAAAACAAAGGTGAACTTGGAGGGTGTATGTCCTTGTAGTTCTCCAAACAACCTTGAGATTAATGACCTTTCATAAACAAATAAATGAATCTTGGGGAGGGTGTATGCCCTTATACTCCTCCAAGGATTCATCCACTAATTATTATGGAAGAAGCAAGAATTTTAAATAAGAAATGCAAAATTTCCTTACGAATCCCAAATAGATGCAAGATCAAACCCCAAGTGACCAAGAAAATTCCATCAACAAGCATGAGAAAAAGCCTCCAAGTGTAGCACACCACTTTTATCTATCAATAGCAAGAGAAAACCATAACAATTGCAAGAGATAGATGAAATACTCCAAGAATAGTGAACATTTCAGCTAAGTATCCTTCTCCACAAGGGAGAGTTATGTTGAAAATGAAATAGAGTTCATATATGTTTATACAAAATATTCTCAAGTATGTTTATCCACATAATTTTAGGGTAAACCATAAGATAGGGTTCAACAGCCCTAATCTTTCCCCTCTACACAAATAATACTAAACAATTGAACTAAATTTAAATTTGCACAAGGAAAACCCTAAAACAAGATGATGTCACCCCTTTAGGGGACATTTTGACACTTTGAGCAAGTCGTTGGAGAAGAAGCGACATTTTTCCCCTCCTAGGAAAGTCACAACAAACCCTATCCGTAGGGGAAAAATGTCACTTCTTGAGGCTTGAGGTGACCACAAACCCTAGCCCTAGGTGACCTAAAGCCTCAAGAAGTGACATATTTCCCCTTCTAGGAAATTCATTTGGCATGTGAGGGATAGCTTATGTCTTCCAATGTGTCTTTTAGGCCTCCAAAAGAAAGCCATCATGATCTGGCATGTGAGCCCTTGACATCCAACCTCTGGTATTCAATCCCCATGGAATCCCAAGGTAGGATTGTCCCTCTAAAACTGTCGACTAAAAAAGGTCCTGCAAAACAAATAGGCATGTCGTCTAAGGATCTCAAGTCAAAATATCATAGCAAGTGAAAACCACATCTAATAAACAAGGCACCTAAATATGTGCATCAAAACTACCTCATCAAATCAAACAAATGCTCCAAGACCCTATACAATTGACCAAGTTTAGGTAAGGGAGGTGATCTAAACCTGGGGGTGATAGGTTTCCAATAATTGGTTGATTTTGTCACTCCTTCAAAGGGTCAGTTTTAGATCATTTTACTTGAGTGATTTGCAATTAAAGGTAAAGTTGAAGTCTTATAAGCTTGAATCCAAAGTGAATAAAACCTCCTTAGTTTCTCTTATGTGTTATATGTCATTCTTACATTTAATATCCTATGTGCGAAAATTCATAGAAAAGCAACATAAGAACATAAGACACATAATGGATATGACACTTCCCTTGATAACGGAGTTCACTCGGTGTGGGCTACCTCTCCGGGTCATGCTCCAAAGCCCGACTGCTTTATTCTCCTCGCTGTAATGATGTCTCTCCTTTACAAGTTTTAAGGCCAAAGTCTCTCTTTGGTGACAAGAACAAGAGATCGGAATGTGATCTGGAATGTATACAAGCTTCACAAGTTCACATGCTCATGATGCATCCATGATGATGACATGGACATCATTCCCACATACTCAATACATGAAAAGAGGAAGAATAAAATATGACCCCCATCAACATGGAGCCATCAAATGCCTTAGATCTACTGGTCAGATCCAAGCATAAATATGCAACCCATACAAAGATCCTGAAATCACGTGATTTAGAACTCTTTCATTGGCCACTTATCATGCAAGTGCCACAATTTATTTGTCACATGTAACTGATTGGTTTTATGTGTAAGAAGAGAAGAAAAGAAAAGATAGAAGGAATAAGCTGATCTTGTTGCCTTGTTGCAGCCTCTCCATGCTCCTTCAGACCTGTAACACGCATGTTATGCTGCAACATTTAATGACAAAACAACATAATGAAAAGCATGCTTACATTGGCTTCTCTAGAAATTATCTTGATGATCTGAAGCTTTGCTGCAAAAACAGACCTATCTGTTGGATTCGCATCGCCGAATTACCTAAAAACGATTGTCAAATCGTCTCCATCAGACACAAGCACTCTCAGGCCTCCTCTGAAGCCCTGCCTCAATCTGCATGCAAGTCTGCAATTAATGCACTAAAATTTGCATTGAAATTCATGCCCGGTACTACCTCGTATGGAATGGTGTGCAGCTCCCTCCCTGCTCTGGTCGAATACGCATTTTTAAATATTAAAGGTGGTATATGTACGAAGCCACATCCCTGGGTGTGTTGGTTAGGGCAGAGTTTTAAAGGGTTTGTACTAGCTGGAGGTTCCGGGGTTAAACCTGCCGGACTCCGTTTTTGGTAGTGGTTAACATATATATTTATCCATTTTTTAAACCTCCGCTATGTTTAGCAGCCCGCTAGAAACTCTGTTAATGACTATATAGATTTGGCGTGGTTCGCCAGATTTGGCGGACCCGCCATTTCTTTTTTTTAAAACAAAAATCATTCACGGGATAACATTGGGCATTCTAGGGATGCCAGGTGTTGCCTACTGATACACCTACTCGTATGCTGACGTGGCTCTCCCTGTCACTTTCGTACTGACACGTGGTGCTCCCTAGGTGGTGCCACGTGGCGTCTCCTGGGGGTGTCACGTGGCACTTTCCTGTTGGTCCATATGGACCCCTGAAAAGTCCATTGGTGGGTGATACATGGAAGCTTGTGGTTCTGCCATGTGGCATGTTGATGTCAACATCCGTACAATGATGTCACCCTTCCATGTCAGTTGCTGACGTCAACAGTACGGACAATGATGTGTCCCTTGCTGACTGGTCCTGGTTGACCGCATCTTTGACCGTGAATATCTTTCAAACTGTAACTTTGTTTGATGAGTCGTTTGCACCATTAGAAATATTGCGATGCACTCTTTGCGATCATGTGGTTTTTACTGAGTTTTGGGAACTTTAATTTTTCCCTTTCTCTGCCTGCTGAGGCCATTTTGAGTCTCCTGGGACACTTCTGAAACTCCTATGATGTTCCCTAGATCCATCTGGATCATGCCTGCCAATTGAAAGGAATTTTGGTCCCCAAAATTCGTTACATTATAAGTTTCATGTCCATTGGACTTACAATAAGAAACCCATACCCAAGATACCTCACAAGGTCGCACAATATTAACATGTGCTAGAAAAGGAGTGATATTAACAATTATCACTTTTACATAATACCCATCTATGGGGTCTGAATCGCAACATGTGATTTACAAAGATGGCCACTCTTGACTAACTCAAGTATTTTCCCCATTCGTTCAACCATTATGCTGAACATGTCCTCTTTACTAAGTTGTCCTTTCTCTGGTAGTTGGTCTTCTCCTGGTGGCGGATTTCCCTACTGCACTACTTGACTGACTGTCTCACTCGAAGGTGTCTACATGGTATTCTTGTTCCTCTTTGGACGTAGATATGGATGTAAGGCCCAACAAGTGGCCTCATGATGCCCATCTATGTTACAATGGCTGCAATAGCCTTTCTCCTTCAGAGGTGCATTTCCCATGCTCTTTTCCATGTGTGGAAAGAAATATGCCATCGTCGTCCTTATCCTAGTTTCCATAACCTTCCTGCACAAGGAGTTTCTCTTGAAACAATGGGATACTATGTGGTTATTCAATCCACACAAATTGCATGGTCTTTGATGCCACAAGCTCTGTTTTATATGATTAACATGCTTATAATCAAATGGCATTTTGGAGTTTCGAGATTTCTTATACCTCGGTGAGTTTTCTCTGGAGTCAGACTGGCAAGAAGATTTGGTCTCAAATCAGTCATTATGATGCTCATCTCTCCCTGGAGATGTATCGAATCCTCGATGCCTTCACTGAATCAATTTCATCTCTTGATGAATTGTTGACTTCTGGAGTCTCAGTGATTGTCCTGGGGTCTTTTTCCCAAATGGTTTTGGAGCTTTCTCCAACATCCTTTGGGACATAGCCTATCCCAGCATATTGAGGCCAAACCATTGCCTCGTTGGGATCCACAATACCTTGGCCATTGGCTCCAAGGCCTCCTCCTTCGTATCCCATCTTTCTCATCAACTTTAAGCCGATGCAAGAAGCATGTTGTTCAAGGATTTCAAAATAATCATCAACATTAATCAAGAAAGTAACTACACATGGTTTATTTACCTCCATCTCAAACTGGGACTCTTGGTCTACTTCTTGAGATGTGTCCAGTTGTTCCTGGTGAGAAGGATCAGTGGAAGATGCTTCTAGGAATCCTCCTTGGTCTCTAGATGCATGCAGGTCATATTTTTTTGTTTGACAAAGTGAGCATGCATTTTCACTATCATGCTCCCTCTCATAACTGGTGAAGTTTCCATGGTCACAAGATTTTCTCATCACCATCTCATTCGTAGAGCCTTCCCCTGTCTGCATCTTCATGGCTTGCAACTTCTCTTGCAACTTTCAGTCCTCTTCCTCTGCAACATGCAACAATGTCTTCAATCTAGCATTCTCTGCTTGAAGCATTTGGTTGAGCTCTTGGATCTCATTGAACCACGACTGTTTTGGCAATCTTGCCATCCTTACCTTCAACACCTGCTATCGGTATCAAGCCTGCTCTGATATGACATGATCTGAACCCAGGGGTGATAAGTTTCCAATAATTGGTTGATTCTGTCACTCCTTCAAAGGGTCAATTATAGATCATTTTACTTGAGCGATTTGCAATTAAAGGTAAAGTTGAAGTCTTATAAGCTTGAATACAAAGTGAATAAAACCTCCTTAGTTTCTCTTATGTGTTATATATCATGCTTGCATTTAATATCCTATGTGCGGAAATTCATAGAAAAGCAACATAAGAACATAAGACACATAATGGATATGATACTTCCCCTGATAATGGAGTTCACTCAATGTGGGCTACCTCTCTGGGTCATGCTCCAAATCCTGACCGCTTTATTCTCCTCACTGTAATGATGTCTCTCCTTTACAAGTTGGAAGGCCCAAGTCCCTCTTCGATGATGACAACAAGAGATTGGAATGTGATCAGGAATGTATACAAGCTTCACAAGTTCACATGCTCATGAGGCATGCATGATGCTGACATGGACATCATTCCCACATACTCAATACATGAAAAGAGGAAGAATAAAAGATGACCCCCATCAACATGGAGCCATCAAAAGCCTTAGATCTGCTGCTCAGATCCAAGCATAAATATGTAGCCCATACAAAGATCCCGAAACCACGAGATTTAGAACTGCTTCATTGGCCACTTATCATGCAAGTGCCACAATTTCTTTGTCACATGTAACTGATTGGTTTTATGTGTAAGAAGAGAAGAAAAGAAAAGATAGAAGGAATAAGCTGATCTTGTTGCCTTGTTGCATCCTCTCCATGCTCCTTTAGACCTGTAACACGCATGCTATGCTGCAACATTTAATGACAAAACAACATAATGAAAAGCATGCTTACATTGGCTTCTACAGAACTTAGCTTGCTGATCTGAAGCTCTGCTGCAAAAACAGACCTCGTCGTTGGATTCGCATCGCTTAATTACCTAAAAACGACTATCAAATCCTCTCCATCGGACACAGGCACTCTCAGGCCTCCTCTGGACCTCTACCTCGATCTGCATGCAAGTATGCAATTAATACACTAGAATTTGCATTGAAATTCATGCTTGGTGCATGCATCGTATGGATTGGTGCACACCTCCCTCCCGACTGTGGCCGAATACACATTTTTAAATATTAAAGGTGGTAGATGAACCAAGCCACATCCCCAGGCACGTTGGTTAGGGCAGAGTTTTAAAGGCTTTGTACTAGCCAGAGGTTTCGAGGTCGAACCCGCCAGACTCCATTTTTGGTAGTGGTTAGCATATATATTTATCTGTTTTTTGAACCTCTGCTATGTTTAGCGACCCGCTAGAAACTCTGCTCACGACTATATAGATTTGGCATGGTCCGCTAGATTTGGCGGACCCACTATTTCTTTTTTTTAAAACAAAAATCATTCACAGGCTAACATTGGGCATTCTCGAGATGCCATGTGTCACCCCATGATTGGGCCATGTGGCGCCTGCTGATACACCTACTTGTATACTAACGGGTCTTGCCCTGTCACTGTCGTACTAACACATGGCGCTCCCTGGGGTGGTGCCACATGGTACTTTCCTATTGGTCCATATGGACCCCTGAAAAGTCCACTGGTGGGTGAAATGTGGCAGCTTGTGGTGCTTCCACATGGCATGATGATGTCAACATCCGTATGATGACATCACCCTTCCATTTCAACTGCCGACATCGGCAGTATGAACGATGATGTGTCCACTATTGTTTGGTCCTGGTTGACTGCATCTTTGACCGTGAATATCTTTCAAACCATAACTCCGTTTGACAAGCTATTTGTGTTGTCAGAAATCTTGTGATGTTCTCTTTGCGATCATGTCATTTTTATTGAGTCTTGGGAAATTTGAATTTTTCCCTTTCTCTGCCTGTTGAGGCCATTCTGAGCCTCCTGGGACACTTCTGAAACTTCCGTGATGTTCCCTAGATCCATCCGGATCAGGAGGGGTGTCATAAAAGTCCTATTGGGTAGACCAAAACCCTCAAGTAGGGGATGCTCCCAAGGATTCCCTTTCAAGGTCATGTAGTGGGTGATGAGGTGGATATGGGGGTAGACTTCATAGGTCAATGAGTTTCATGACATACAAGGGCTCGTATTATCTCATTTATGGGTGCCTTTGTAGGGGGTGTGTTGCACCTTCTTCCTCAATGCAACCTTTTTCCAAGCCCATTTATTTCCATTTATTAATAAATCAGTGATCCAAACATGTGTGCACTCCCAATAGTGAATCGATTAGCTTGGGGGGCAATAACACAGTGTCACTTGAACAAAGAGGTCCACAAAGTGCCATAGGGGTAACCAGGTAAAGCATTGTAACTCACTTGTGTTAGTCTTATATTCAAACAGGATATTAATTATTATGTGTTTGATATTGTGCATATCTTCAATTCTTTCAAGAGAAGCAGTTCATCATTCTCAAGAGCTGATTGGGCAAGAATCTCAAAGGTTTATTTTAGGCTCTTATCTTTTTCCAGCATCCATCCCCATAGGTCTTCAACCCCTTCTTCCCATGAAATGAGGTACATGCCCTTCTTGGGTCACTAAAGTCAAAGGGCTTAGAAGAGGTAAATATGATGGGAATGTAACGAGCGAAAAGTGGTAAGTATCGTCAAGAATGGTACGACAACCCCTCAAGGGATCCTCAATTGCAAACCTTCCCCAAAGGTTGGCCACTTACTAGGAAATCTATGACAGTCACCAAGGTGAAACATGGTCAAAAGCATAATGTCCAAGCAAGCATTATATAATCCAAAGTATCTTAAATACAACATGTTTAAATGCCTCAAATATTAGAGTGATTACCTGCCATAATACCTGACTTGTACCACATGGAGCAAGACCCATCTACCTTCCAGAAACTAGTCAGTGTGGTGGAAGCGTTGACAATGGATAAAAATATGGTGATAGAGCGGGCATTCGTATGTGCAAGTGGACACTGCTAGTCATGTGGTCTCTCAACACTTCATATCTACAACTTGAGGGCCTCGAGACATCATCTCCTTAATTATCCTACAAAATGGGGATAAAACCTACCAATATTGATCATGTGCAACAAGCACTCTCATGATAGTTGTCCAAATTGATGACAATAACAATAATGTAAAAGTGGAAATTAGAGTATAAGAATGGATACATACTTGGAAATGTTCAACCAGATATTGCAATGGTTTCACTTACAATTTTGTGTGGCACACCATTGTATAGGTATACAGGTGGTCTAAACATATTGTGATTGACAAGGAATGTGATAATATTTTCTTTGGAGAAATTCAAGTTTCCCTAGAGGACACATTGAGCATCAAACGTGAAATGGAGTCAGAATGATCCAACTGAAAAAAATTGTACAAGGGTATGGAAAACCACACTTAGTAGATGATTTCTCCAACAAAATCTTATAGCTAGCACCGTTTAAAGGATTCTAACCACTAGGAATCTTCCAAGACAAGTTCTTTAAGGAAATGAACTTTTTGACCTTATTTTGTGGTTGTGGTCACCCTGGTGACAATGTTATACACTTTTTCTACCAAAAAATAACTCGATGGGAGCTATTGCACAATGAAGATGGTTTTGCAACCCATATTACAAACATTTTCTTTAAATCAGTATGTTTTATTGTGCATCAAGTACACAGTTCTTCATGGTTGTTGTTATCAAAGGTGAATTAAAAGGAAGAAAAACAATTGCAAAATGTATGCATCTCTCCTAACTACCCTGAAACTTTTCATATGGATGCATTGGCTAAGATATGACAACATGTCACTCCAAATTTGTTTGTGGTATTCACTGTTGTTGAGCATCTTTTGGAGCCACTATGAAATTACTTCGAAGGATTTTGCACCAAACATATAAAAACATCTAATGAATACAATGATGAGAAGAGGATCGACACAAAATTTGAAATCACTTTGTCATATGCAACTACTGCTACAAACATAGATTCAATGCTTTCAAGGATTTGATAATTCTACGAAATATCTTGTTGTATGGAGATGTCATGGGTTACTTAATTATGATTGAATTCTGACAGGTAAGGGAAGCTAGAAACTCCCAGAGGTTGTCAGTCCTGGAGTGACGTGGCACGCTGTCATCACCTAAAGTGATGTGGATCCTTGTTCAACCTGCCACATGTAACCTTGATCCGTTCTTTTCATAGACCCTATGTGCCCATTATAATGTGACACATGTCACCCATTGATGGGGCCATGTGTCATCTATTCCCTTGTCGCGTGTCATCCCCCTGGCGCGTGTTCGCTTGGACTAACAACTGGTGTAGTACTCGGAACCACCGAGAGTTCGGGGCTTTGAGAAATTTTGGGTGTTGGAACACTGGGGGAGAAACTCGGCTGAAGGACCAGACCCACCTGTCCCTGCCCTCACTTTTAATGCGTTTCCATGTGTAAGTGTGGACCCTTCGAGAGTCCGAGAATTCGGGACTTCGGAAGTTTGGGGTGTAGTATCTTAGATAAGCCAAAAGGGCCAAAGACCGGAGCCACGTAGCAAGATTTCGAGTCCTTCAGGAATTCAGGAATTCAGGACTCTAGAGGACATGTACGTAGGAATAAAAAGGGGCGTTCAACGTCGAACGTCAAATTCCCATAATTCAGTGTGACGAACAAGGTCATTGTCCCGTCGTTGGTTTTTAATGGTGGATGGGTTTCCACCATGGATGCGAGAGTGCTAGGGGACTTTGAGACTCTAGGGAACCAATGAATGGTACGAATGAGAAGGATCCACATGGACGTCATGTGGCCTTTGACCAATGACTACTAAAGAGCTTTAGAAGGGCATAACTTCTGATCCAAAGCTCGGATTTAAGCGTGGTAATAGTCATTGCAATGCTCTTGATGAGCATAAGGAGATGGAGATCCTGGAAAAGAGGATTTGAGATAATTAAGGAAGGAGAAATTTGGATGCCCCATGCCTAAAAAGAGTACTTAGGGGTTAGGTGTGTTACAAAGAGGTCTCCCCATGTGATCAACATGACACTAAATTTCCAATTTTTCTATATACTCAAATATGTAGGAATTTTTCTAACGGACTATAGAAGCTATGGTTTTCAAGGTCCTAAGTACAAGGGAATATCAAGTGTTATATCTCTTTGATATACTTAAGGGTTTCCAACAATAAAACTCAGTCAAATATTTCATGATACCATATAAGGAGGATAGACTGTACCCTTATCCATACTACCTGATTCATTGGTATGTAATAGTTATCTCCCCAAGTGTTGTTCTCAATGTACTATGACAACAGGATGGCCGTCGATTTATGTAAGGCTAGTTCTAAGTGCATTTAGAGGGATTTTGATATACCCAAGAGTACATGGAAGGATATTCCATGTGCATGTGTCGTCTAATGCAATACTACTCCAAGGGGTACCAATAGAGGTTATAAAGGCATCCAACTAGTTGACATAACTTGTATTTTCTATGTGATTCTTTGCCTACCACATATTTACCCATTGAATGACAAATCTCTATGTTATTTCAAGATGACAAAACATGTCTCTAGATGAAATATCTTTTTGCTAAAATTTGGATGTGTGTTGGCTCAGGAAAGATCTCTAATACCACTTATAGTGTTCCTTTACCCTTATAATTGAAACACAAACTAGGTATATAGAGATTGCAAATGCAGAAAACCAAATACATGAGACAAATAAGATGAAATATGCAAAATATACCCCATATATTAATGATTATTAGGAGAATTAAAGAAATGTACACTTGTCTCCTAAGGCTAGGGGACCTTTCATTGAGTAGAGCTCTAAATAAAACTATACTCGACAAAACATTTCATAGCCTCCCAGCTCTTTAAATATATTCTCAATAGAAAACCCTAATTGTTTATGGTTCCCCCATTAATGAGTACCAACTACCTAGTGGGTCTTCTTCAATAAAGTAGGTTCTTTAATATTACATAAATATCCAATACTATCTAACGAGCCTTATTCAAACAACATGGCTACATGCATTAATTGACTAACTCGTATGTAACCTAAAGTAGGGACCCTATCAATGAAGTTAAAATTTTTGAGTTTTGTTTTGGTGCATGACTACTTAAGTTTTAAATATTGGACACATTACCTAAAAGAATTGAAATTACCTAGACAAAAATTGAAAAAAATATTGAAATACTTACAAAGTGTTTGAAATTACAATAATAGAATGAACCTAATCAAATATATACTCTGGAAATGGAATCAAGTTTATTTATATTCACGTGAAGCAATAAAACACAAAATGTAGGTGGTGGTTAAACTTATGATCACCATTTTTTAAGGGTGTTTGGTCCCTTGAGGTTATCATGGAGTATTGAGAGGTAATGGTTTCACTCCTCTCCTTGTATAGAGATAAGCAGATTAAATTCATCTTGTCTTCCTTAAGATTAAACACTAATCATTACAACCAACATTTCTCTTATAGTAAGACTTAATATCTCTGAGCCCATCTTGTCATCAGAAGCATCAATTCTCAAGGTAAAACTTCCAGAATCAAAACTCTCTCGTGCAAATTGATCTTCAAAAGCGATGTTTTCCATTGAAGCTCTTTGAACACTTAGAGAATGCACACACAAACTTCTATAGTAACAAACTCCTCCTGACTAGAGAAACAAAGTTACAAACCCTCAGAAGAAAATTCCTACAAAAAACCTAGGACAAAGAAATAACATGAAACTTCATGCATGTAGTGACATTTGATTTCATGTCTCCATAAAGTACCATAAAACTTAGATATACCAAAATAGGAATGTATCCTCCATTCGGCACTTATATCACATAATTTGGTAGGGATAAATTCAAAATGTCTTATATTCATAAACATAAATCCCCTCCTTCTCTTAAGCACAAATATTGATAAGAAAATATTATACAACTATTGTTGAAATTACACTTGTACTCTTTTTTTAATACAACCATGGGTCTCAACTTGAGATAAAAAAAAAAATAGAAAAGAAAAAGAATGAATCACCTTAGTATACATTTTAAGAATAAATACCATATGTTTGAGTTGTTTAAAATTTTAAGTACTCTTCCCAAAAACTATTTAGAGTAATATTCATTATCGAGAAATTTTTAGAACAAAAATCTAAGAACCAAATCCTACCAGAATATCAAGAAGATAAAGTTACTTTGGAAGACCCGGCCAATTAAATTAGTAATAAGAATATAATGGAACCCTAATATTATCATTGTTAAGAAAAATACTCCACAAAAAGCACAATCAAGTATGCAAGATTAATTGATAAATAGTCAAATTTTAATGTGCACCCTAACCCCACCACAGACCACACTAAGCCCCTAATACACCAACTTAGACAAAACTTAGAATCCAAATCCCAAGGCCAATGCAAACAAATCCAATCAAAATTAAAACTAATACTTATCAAAACATTA
Organism: Picea sitchensis; assembly: GCA_010110895.2. Classification (NCBI taxonomy): domain Eukaryota; kingdom Viridiplantae; phylum Streptophyta; class Pinopsida; order Pinales; family Pinaceae; genus Picea; species Picea sitchensis. The sequence goes on from SNQJ01S0008184.1 coordinate 45,876, forward strand.
AATTAATAAAATTTTAATAAAATAATTATACAATGACATCCGCAGAATTGATAGTGTGCAGTTGTTGCTATATTTCCTTATCCACATCGGGAAAACCTATCATAATTCAGGTGTTAACTAGCAATGGGACAACCATGACTAGTTTTTATCCGCATATAACTAGTTGCTATTTGCAAATGCACGTCGATTTATCACCCTTATTCAAGAAAAAACCACGCCACCTGGAATAACCAGTTAGTGGTTTGTAAGGGGACACTCTTGCTAGATGCTCTCAGTCTTGGACCATTAACCTATTTCCTTATGCCCAAAAAAAAACTAAGTTTTAACCAAACAGAAACAATTTTAAGGTCACTATATTTCCCTATCAATAGAGACATAATAATAATAATAATAATAATAATAATAATCTATTTTTAAGGTCACGACCAAGCCAAACACCAACTTGGTGTATGAGACCCCCTTGTTTGTGGGACAAGGGACCCCCTCCGCCCAACGATTTGATTGGTAAAGTCTACGGAGGTATACATACCCTACCTCCCTCCGGATTTCAACTTGTGACCTCTTAGGAGGAAACACTTGTTCTTAACCATTAGGCCCACTCAGGCTGTAATATTGTTATAAAATTTGAATTATAGTATAATATTTAAATAATTGAAAAATTCAATGTAATAATGTTATCATTAATACTGTAAAATATTGAATATTTATTAATGAGATCGTTACTAACTTAAACTGTTTTAAGATAATAAAAAAAAATTTAATATCTTAGAACATTTAAAAAATGGTCTTAAATTTAAGAATAATTCAATGTAAAAATGTTGTTATTATTGATAATATAAATTATAAAATATTTAATCTAACATCTTTAACCACCTAAATTGTTTAAAATAAAAATACATTTCCAATTCTTAAAACATCCTTAAAATGGTCTTAAATTTAAGAATAATATAAGTATAATAACATACAAAAGTTAATTGGGTTGGTTTAGTCCAAGTGGTTCAATTCTTGCAAGTGACATCTTGAGCTCTTAAATGAGCACACTATTGAAAAATCCTTAGCAATGAGAAGTTCCCAGTGCATTTTAATATGTCGCAAAAGTTTCGAGACTTGTTCATGAAACTAAAATAGAATCATAATATATGTATAACCAAGCAACATGTGCATATTCATAAAATTGCCCTTCTTGATGTATTGAGACCAACTAGATTCACAATCTAGATTTGTTCCAACTTTTGATACTCTATATGCTATATTGTTTTTGTTCATGTAGATGTGTGAAAATGATATATGTGAGAAAGTAGAAAGTAGTGATTGTACATAATTAAAGAGAGGTTGTAAATGTAAAATTGTTCAATACCATTTCCTTGTATTAATTAACTCTACCTTGGGATTATGTGTAGTTTGTTTATCCTGAAATTTAGTGTATGCATTTAGAATGTTTAGTGCCTAAACATATCATTTTAAAGGTAGTGTCTCTTTGTCCCTGAAGAACTTCAAATTATCGACCAACTAGACTCCCCAAGCAATGTTTAAGGGAATAGCTCTAATATTGTTTATATCCTTATTGGCACACCAAATCCTAAAATCCTCTTCAATGTCATCTCCTACCCAGAGATTTTGATACCTTTTCATCCTTTCCACTTCCTTCTAGACTTCCTTTGTATAAGGGTAGGTCATGATGATATGTTCATTTGTTTCTTCTGCTTTCTAACATAAATTTCACTAGCCTGGTCCAATAAAGGTTCTATTTTGTAGTATATCCCAAGTGGGAGTCCTATTGTTTAAGATCACCCACATGAAAATTTTGGTTTTTATAAGGCTCTTTAGTTTCCATATGAATTTCCACCACCATACATGTCATTCTTCTTTTCTCTCTTCAGTTAATGATTTATATCCAATTTTTAGTAAATCCACCCTTGATGGATTTAGAGACCAAACCAATTGATCCTCCTCTTCTCAGATTCTGACATTGATATATTTTAAAAACTTTATGTATCTTTGTCATTCAATTGCATTATCTTCCCCAAGTCCTAACTATTATAACCCTAATTTTCACCAGACATGCATACCTGGCATCAGGCCATCTTACTTGCTATTTTTGCCAAGCCAATACTGAACAACTCTTCTTAAAAACCAATTTTTTGAAGATGTACGCGCCCTGCACCACTACTGCCCGCGTATGTACGCTAGATGCACCACAACTGCCTGCGTATGTATGCTAGATGAACCACAACTACCTGCATACGTACACTAGTTGCACCACTATAGCCCGCGTATACCCACAAAAGTTGCAAGGGATTCGTTGAGATTACGGGATATTGGGTGGTTTCCTAACTAATTGACCGCCTATAGCCCGTCACCCAACCAAATAACCATATTTTTGGCATATAAAAAGAGGTGTTGGGGTCTCATTCCAAGGAGAAACATAGCAACATTGAAACTCTGCCCATTTTTCTTTCTCCCTTTGCCCCAAGAATTTGCGGCCACATTGTGAGTTTTGAGCCATAATTCCCTATTCTTGCCTTTTTTCTCATCCATAAGCCTATGCCCATTCTCTAGAGAGAAGTGTGAGAGAAGAAGGATATGTGGAAGCAGTTGGAGCTTGGTGAAGAGGAGCCCAGGACCGGGTTCGAGGAGCATTCGCTGATCTCATTTTGTAAGTGACTTTGTGAGATTAATATAAAGAAGTACTTTTTCCGTCCCGCCATATGATGTGTTTAATCTTGATGTTTGATTTACATTTTGTTATGACATCTAACCCACTAATTCATATATAGAATGCATATTCGTATTTTCTTGTTTGTCTTTTGGTGAATGCAGGTCATCCTTGGGAGGAGATTTGCAGTCGAGAAGTGGCCGAATGCAAAGGGATCAACACCTGACGTGGAGTTTAAGGTAAGACTAACGGATCCCTATACTTTGTACTCTATGCATGAATGTGGGGTATTTTCGGGATAGTTGTTAAAAGTAGGAGACTTTAGACGGTTAGCTCTACCTGCACTTTAGAACCCTAGTGTAGTCTGTAGGGGGGTTTTCCCGCTACAGCAGAATTGGTTACCGTACTTGGGAGCCTCTAGGGTTTTTTGGGGATTTTTGTTTTTTTTTGGGTGTCTTTAATTGGTTTATTTATTGTTTCTTGAGTTTTTGTGTCTTTAAGGGGTTTCGGTCTTACATACCAGTACTCCCTGCCTTGTCATCCTGATTGTTAGTTTTCGTTTTTTTGAGAAGTTACAAAGGTGTACGCAGCCTGCAGTGGGTCTGCACATGTACATACGCGCCCTACCTTTGGACAGCCTACGTACATACGCAGGCTGCTTAAGTGTCATTAGCGTGATTGTGTCAGGAAGCCTTTTTCTTAAGAAGAGGCAATCATCCTCTTCCCTGATTGAAGTCTGACTTCTCAGGGGTTTCTTGATTTAGTACTGGTCTCTGTAGTTACAGTCTTTAGCCTGGGTTTGACATCAGTTTGCTTATCTTTTAAAAATATTTCTTATGTTTTCTAGCTTTTTAAACTTATTTTTAGCTTGAAATTTTAAGAAAAATGAGTTGTATTTTGAAAAACAATTCCCCCTCGTGCCTGGGGGGGGGGCATGAATCGTATATTCATCAGTTTCTTTTAGAATCTTTTGTTATTTCTTCTTTGATTGGAAGAAAATATAAAAAAACTTAGCTTTTTAGGTCTCTTTCTTTCTTGGCATTTGCTCTGCATTATTATTTGAAAAAGAAAAAGGAACTAGCATAGTGTTGTGTTTTCTTCTCATCTTAAAAGCATTTCAAAAGAAAAATAAGAAAGATATTTGTTCTTTGCTAGTGTTCTTATAAGTTTTTTTTTTTTCGCAAGAGTCTTAACAACATCAGTTGCACTACCGCACTCTTTTTGAGTAAATCAAGCCAGTAAAAAGAACGTTAATTAAAATTTACTAGACTTTATGTTTGTAGGGTCCATCAACTAGACTAGGCTAGATCCTTGATTTATGTTGGAGAGGAAACCCTTCAAGGCTACAAAAAAAACATATGAGTCTGTTCTAGGGAGTGTGAAAAGTCCAGTAACGTGAAAATTATCCGAGACCCCCCTCTAACATAGGGGTTAAACATGAGGTCGCGTGTGGAAAGGTAGTGGAGATAACCCCTCCAAAGACGGACCAAGCATAGTGGGGAACACATATAGAGGACTTGTCTTGGGATTCCGTTGATCGCATTTGCCACGGAGCTTCATGGTTCTCGAATCCGTTTGAGGTCCTCAATTTTCTTCCAAAACACTTGCTTTTGATACCCTCGATAGCTTTCGGGCTTGATACCCTGCTCATTGCAGTCCACCTGACTATCGATTGTACCCGCCTGGTAATTGTTCACAAGATGACAACATAGTTGCCTTTGTTTTAGGGACTTACATAGGTGACTGCAGGTGTATATCACGGTACCTAGGGTAGACATTGGGCCACGCTTTGCATAGTATACCCGGAGGGTTCTTCTATGTTCGAGTTGCACTTGCACCGGTAAGTTTCTCTAGTGTTGGCTGTTGTAATTGTTCTTCCTACTAGTTAGTCGTTTGCTTGATTTTCCTTTAGGAACTTTTAGTGTGTGCTCTGTGCTCCTTAGTTTTCCATAGTGAGTTAGTCAGTCGTTTCTTTGGGTCTCTGACCTAAGGTGGTAGACAACCCACTCCACCGGTCATGAGGACTTTTTGGGTCTTCCTCTTAGAAACGTGGAGCTGCCTCTTTATAGGCGTTGTTTTGATAACACTAGTTCGCCAGAGTCAGTGTGTGAGACTTTTATGGACTTGAACGCTCCCACAAGGGGAGAACCCGTGCATAAGATCTTCATGGATAATTTTCTAGATGATACCAACCAAGGAACCCCTTCGCAAGGGGATTCTTGTGCTTTTCCTTTTCTCAGAAACATTGGTGTCCCTTTGTTGGCCACTTTGTACATTCCTCGGTTGAATGTGGGATTACCGGTTTGGTTGGGTACCATTCCAAATGTCCCAAATGCTCTTGATGCTTCCCAGTTAAGCGCTTTATGTCATGGGCATAATGTTGATGTTCCTTCGTCGGTAAAGTCTTCTCCTCCTCCTTCTCTCGCCTCTGGTGAAAGTACAATTACTAGTAACCGAAAGTCTAAATGAAGTAGAAAGAGGAAGAATAGGAAGAAGAAATCACCAACCTCTGCGAGTCATGTTGGATATAGGTCCTCAACCTCTGCAATTCATGTTGAAGACCAACACCCGACCTCTGCAATTCATGTTGGGGGTAGGCACCCAACCTCTACAAGTCATGTTGGGGGAAAAAGCCCATTCACTGCTAGTCATACTGGCAATAGGTCTGTAGCCTCTACGAGTCATGTTATCGACCCATCACCAACCTCCACAAGTCATGTTGGAGATGTGAAACCAAGCACTGATAGTCATGTTGGGGGCATTGATTCTATTGAGAAACCTAGACAGATAGGATGTAAGCCTAAGTTCCCTTGAAATCTTTGCAAGTGAGATCAACTTACTCATTTGTGCCCTGGCATTCCAGAGGTACAAATATTGTGGTCCCTGTCTGTAAGCTCTTATGATTCTAAGTATTTTGAGGTTTCCTCATAGTCTATTGAGCCATTGGTTGAGAAAGTGGTCATGACGATGCAGTCATCGGCTGATCCCACTCCTCTTTTGGGGGGTGAGGTGCCTTTAGATCATGTAGTCTTACAGCCTATTCATCCATTGGTTGAAAAAATGGTCACATTGATGCAGTCTTCGACTGATCCCACTCTTCTTTTGGAGAGTGTCGATTCTACCAAAGTGGTCATGTCGATGCAGCCTTCGGTTGATCCCACTCTTCTCTCGGGGAGTGATGTGTCTACGGACCATGTTTCTATCATTTCCAGTTCAGTACTTTCAGAACAAGGGGGCATTCCGCTCCCTCCAAGCACACCCCCTCCAAGCCCTATGATGGTTTCCTTTGATTGGAATGATATTTTTGAGCCTTGTCTTCCTTCTTCTATACCTTTTCAAATAAGGGTTGAAGTTAATTCAAAAAACATTTATCGATGTATTGTGGATGAAGGAGCCTCTGCAAGTATTTTATCCTCCTCGGTTTGGAAAGTCTTGGGATCTCTCGAGCTTGTGTCTGCTTTCCATGAGATGTTGGATTTTGACAGACGTCCTAGTGAATGTTTGGGGGTTCTTCCTCAATTGACTATCTCGTTAGGTGGGAAGACTATCCTTGTTGATGTTATAGTGGTCCAAGGCCCGTTAGATTTATGATTCTCGGGTGTGATTATGTATATTCTATGAACGTTGTGGTGTCTACACTCTTTTGGGTGATACATTTCCCTCATAATGGAAGCATTGTCACTATCGACCAGCTGACATATGATAATTACCATCCTAATTAAGCGTTAGTTCAGGCTGACCCTTTATATGTTCCTAGTTTTCCTGTAGACTCTACCCCGCCACGGGTTAATTATGTGGAGTCTTATCCTCGATGTTCAATTGCTTCTGAGCACGAACCTGTGCAATCATGTTTTCCTTCTCGATACTTGGTCTCAACAATTGATCCATTGGTTTATCCAATGGGGGAATGGGAGCCCTTGCTTCCCCCTCTTGGTCCAAGTGATCTCAAGTCTCTTTATGAGTCTGATCTCATTGTTTATAGATACTCAAGCCCTCATGCTTGTGATTCTTTGTTGATAGACTCTACCAGTCCTAACCAAAGCCTCCATCGTCATATAAAATATGGTCAGTTTACTTCACCCTTTGGGACCGTCGACCCTCGTTCACGTGATTTCTCGGATATTCAATTTCCTTCTGATGAGGCTATCCTTGAAGCCATGACTACGGTTTCTATATTATGGGAGGACTTACACTGTGGTTTGTGTTTTCTTCCCTTTTGGGAGAATTTCCAAGTTGACTATCGAAGAGACTCTTGGTATGAGCCTAGAAGTAGGCTCTACCTGAACCAATTTCATACGTGAGTCGTAACCCCTTGGAGTCTTCTTTAAGCCCTTTTCAGACTCTCTAAACATGAAAATATTGTTGAGCGATCTTGTTGTCCTTCACGCTCACCAAACTAAAATTTGAAGGCACGTCTGTCTGTTGGTAGTTACCCCTTTTTCGGTCCAGACAGTCAATTGTACGAACAAAGGTATACTTTAGAAACTTCGGTTCGCTAGAAGAGTATTCTCAGGTATAAGTTTAACCCTTTTCCGGGCTTGAGGGACTAAATTTATGAAAAAGGAACCCCCACAGAGTCCATAGTTAAGCTCTTTTCAGACTCCCTAAAGATGAAAAGATTGCCGAGTGACCTTATTTCTTCACACTCGTTAATTGGTTCAGAAAAACAACTACTGGCATGACTTTACCCCTTTTTTTGGCCGGTAGATTAAGGAGGAAAAAGGTACACCTTGGGAGATTCGTCTTGCCGGGAGAGTTCTCTTTAACAAATTTCACTTTTTCGGGCTAAGGAGACTAAATCTAGAAAAAGGCGGCGAGTCCATAGTTAAGCTCTTTTCAGAATCCTTAAAATTGAAAAGATTGTCGAGTGATCTTGTCTTTGTTACACTCGTTAAAATGGTTTTGAATAGATGTCTTTTCGATGCTATTTTACCCCTTTTTCGAACTGACTAGACTTCCTTCGAAAAATTTACCACAGTGGAGTCTTCTTTTGCGCTTTTTCATACTCCCTAAAAATGAAAAACCACCGAGCTTACCTTCTATGGGCTCGTTAAAATCACATTGAAGGGCGTTATCATTGTGTCATGTTAATCGCATTTGCATTCCTACATTTTGGCCTAATGTTGGCTCCATGTTGCTCTCAACTGAACCTTTGAAGCATGCCTTTTATGCAAAGCCTTGTAGCACTTTGCCTTTGCGTCTCGACACCTTGACCCATGGAGGAATTTTCCCGAGTGTCCTTTTCCTTCACATGTCTCCTTTCTCTAAGCATTAGTGTGTTCCTTGCGCTTAGAACTAGTATGCTTGTGACACTTGTTCCTCCTTTGTAACATAGCATTCTTTTATTCTTTTTCAAGATTTCAAATTATTGAAAAAGACAAAAAAATCAAATATACCCCAAAAAGAGGATGGGAAAAGTATTTTCTTTTTATGGCAGCACAATGAGTCACCCTTGGATAAAGCACATTCTTCTATTTGTTTGTCAATCTCTGGGATTTAATATGACCTTAGGAAGTTGTTCTCGTTACCTAGAGTTGTTTCCTCCTCCGTTTAGTTATTCTTCCAAACATATGGAGAGTTTGCGTTGCCTCCTGCATCGTGAACTTATGTCAGTACCATGCTGCCTGAGTCTCATCATTCATCATGCTATTTTCCAAGGGAATTTTTACCCAACTTGAGTCGGCCCTTCTGCAGTTTGTCTCTTGTCCTCATGCCCGACCATCCCGAAATCCCAATCAAAGTCTTTGTTCAAAATCAATGAAGTTCTTTTCCTGATCATCGAGATCCTCTTGTATATTCCCCGACAAGTCGTTGAAGACCTCTGGGTAGTGAATTCGTACACTCACATTACACTCCTACCCAAGTTTTGAATATCTTGAAGTTGTTTCTCGAGCTTTGAAGGCTTCATCTCCAGCCATCAGGTGTCATTAACTTCTTGAAGATGGATACTATACATGTATATCTTTCGATATTGAGATGTAGATCCGATGTGTATTGGTCGCGGCTACACTTTATATAATTATATGACATGGATTTGCAGTGTATTTGATTGGAAACCATGATTTATTTCATTCCGAGCATGGGTATGCCCACCTCGGTGAGACAATTTTTATTTTGCAGATGGCACCTCCCGAACTCTGGTCCTGGGCTTACTCGCTTCGTACATTGGGAAATATTTGTAATGTATTTCGGCCATCAGATGCTCTTCTGACCTCACACATTAGGGGGCATTTTTTATAAACCTAATTTGCACCAGACATGCATACTTGGCATCAGGCCATCTTACTTGCTATTTTTGCCAAGCCAATACTGAACAACTCTTCGTAAAAACCAATTTTTTGAAGATGTATGAACCTTGCACCACTACTGCCCACGTATGTACACTAGCTGCACCACAACTTCCTGTGTATGTATGTTAGCTGCACCATTACAACCCGCGTATACCCACAAAAGTTGCAAAAAATAAAAAGTTGCAAGGGATTCATTGATGTTACGGGCTATTGGGTGGTTTCCTAACCAATTGACTGCCTATAGCCTGTCACCCAACCAAATAACCATCTTTTTGGCATATAAAAAGAGGTGTTGGGGTCTCATTCCAAGGAGAAACATAACAACAGTGAAACTCTACCCATTTTGCTTTCCCCCTTGCCCCAAGAATTTGCAGCCACATTGTGAGTTTTGAGCCATAATTCCCTATTCTTGCCTTTTTTCTCATCCATGAGCCTATGCCCATTCTCTAGAGAGAAGTGTGAGAGAATAAGGATACGTGGAAGCATTTGGAGCTTGGTGAAGAGGATCCCAGGACCGGGTTCGAGGAGCAGTCATCGATCTCATTTTGTAAGTGACTTTGTGAGATTAATATAAATAAGTACTTTTTCCGTCCCACCATATGATGTGTTTAATATTGATGTTTGATTTACATTTTGTTATGACATCTAACCCACTAATTCATATATAGAATGCATGTTTTTAGTTTCTTGTTTATTTTTTGGTGAATGCAGGCAGCCTTGGGAGGAGATTTGCAGTCGAGAAGCGACCGAACGAAAAGGGATCGACATCGGACGCAGAGTTTTAGGTAAGAATACCAGATCCCTATACTTTGTACTTTATGCATGAATGTGGGGTATTGTCGAGATAGTTGTTAAAAGTAGGAGACTTTAGACGGTTAGCTTTGCCTGCACTTTATAACCCTAGTGTAGTCCGTAGGGGGGTTTTCCCGCTACAACAATTACACACAACAAGGAGAGCTTAACCATTCTTTTTGCTTAAAATGCCAACAATCCAGAATAATCACCAGAGAAACCATGGACACAACACCAATACACAGTTCAAATATCCAATAATAGCTTAAGAAACACACAGACCACGAGCAATCATGAGCCAAAAATTGATTCGAATGGCAGAGAAACCATTATGGATGGAAGAGTAAGGAACCCATACCTGGAAAATCCTGTGCGAGGAAGAGACTAGACTGTATGTCTCCTTCACAACCGAACAATGTGGAGCATCAACAACCACCAGAGCCAAAAACCAATATGCAATTATGACTAGGGTGATGGGCTTCGAGGGGTGTTTGAGTGACAAGCAGTAAATGCACGTCACTTCTCCCTCCAACGTCATTCAGTTCAACGTACGAGCCAACCAATTCACCATAGCACTAAGCATTTAATCAACCATATATTCATTACCATATCCCATTTGCATAGTGCACCACCCTTGGTAATGTCAAATCCTTTTTTAAAAATAACAATGTGTTATAACATTACCCCATGTGCATATAACATTCAACAAGGTGCATAACTATAGAAGCAAGGGTTTGTGCACCCTTTTTTGTGACAATAATACCACATTAGAGTTTGGGTACAGTTCTTTAAATCAAAGGAGCTCCCATATAATCCCTTATCAAGATCATTAAAACCAATTAATTCCATATTTAATTGTAATATCCAAACAAAACTTATAATAATCCTTTGATCCATAGGGAAACCTTAACATAATCTGAGAGTGGTCATCAAAGATATTGGTGCCATGCATCAATCAACAAACCATCTTATGTCAACATAACATTCTAAACCATGATTTGAAACATCAAATTGTAGAAGACTGTGTTGGTACCATCACAATAGCAAACAAAATATAAGTGCAACATATCCATCATAGCGCCAAAATTCTATAAGGGGGTCCCACCTACTAGTTTATTATTAATATAAATAATTAATAGAGCTTGACAATCATTTGCGATCATAGTATTCATCATTGTGTTTTTAAGCGTCAACAAATTGATGACTCCACAAGGAAATCTGTTTCCAACAGATTAAGAACTCATAATGTCTAGTTTCGTAGACTAGGTGAATCGTAGATCAAAGAAGGTTTTTTTTAGAATGATTATGCGACAGGGGGAAGTGAGGTGGTTTAAGGGAAAACATGATTTGGGATTTTGGGAATAACTCATGGAAAGTGTTACATATGAGGGGCTTATCCTTGTATTCATAACATCCAATTAATCATACTGAAAGCGTTCTTTGCTTTAAGGACAAAAATCTTTGTTGTGCTCTTTTTGAATCTCGGAGCGGAGGGAAGAAAAGGAAAGCAAAAAACAAGGATGAAAAACCAATTATCTTATCTAACTATAGTATTGTAAGCAGATAGCAATTTCAATGATGTCTTCAAGGAGGGACATAGTGACAGTTGTGTAACCTGATTGTTATTGATTAACAATACTTGCAGAAATAACATTGTTGTGGCAAAATTGATCCAGAATTTTATTTCTAAAACGAAAAGAAATTAATAAAAGAAAAAAAACAACATAAATGAAACAACAGAAAAATAAAACAGCAAGCAAAATCAAAGCAATGAAACAAAACTATAATACATAAGTGATTCCATACAACATTTAAAATTTCAAACTGGTTCCACATAGTGTTTCAAGTGGGAACCGTTGGTGCTATAGGAAAATAATCGCTCTTCCGAGTCCTTTAGAATATAAGAATTTCTTCCCATGACAAAAGTGATTTTAAAAGGACCCAGCCATAATGTTTGAAACTTTGAATGTCTTCCTCTATCAGCGTGAGATGAATCCCAAAGCAAGACTTTCTAATTTACTTTAAATCTAACAACTTTTGTGCTTTTATTGAAATATTTATGCACGGTTTGTTGTCTTTTATTTATGTTCTCCAAGGAAAACATCCTTTGTTCCTCTAAAGCCAACAATGCATTTATCCTTTGAGGGATATTAGAAGAATTCGATTCTTCAATCTGTAGCATCAACCGTAGAGAAGAAAGTTCCAGCTCGGTAGGAAGAATGGCTTCTTGACCATAAACAAGATGAAAGGGGGTGCAACCTGTGGTCACCTTGGTAGTAGTGTGATCTATCCAAAGGGCATAAGTGAGGAGGGTGTTCCATTAACGAGGATTATCTTCAACGAGTCTCTTGATAATTCTAACTAGATTTTTGTTGGTATACTCAGCTTGCCTATTTCCTTGAGGGTAATAAGCTATTGAGGTAAAATTCTTAACTCCCAGTTTAGCTAGAAACTGAGTCATCTTAGTATAAATAAAAGCGGGACCGTTGTCTGTAATAATCACTAAAGGAAGGTTAAATATGGAAAAGATATTAGTTTCAAGGAAAGAAATAACCTCCTCATCCTGCGAATGCTTAAGTGGGACAACTTCAATCCATTTCGTAAATTAATTTGTGGTTGTCAAGATGAAAACTTGCCCTATTGAAGATGGAGGATTAATAGGACCGATAAAGTCCAGACCCCATTTTGAAAAAGGAAAGCCAGGGAGGACAAGTTGTAAAGGCATGGAATAAATACATTCTTTCCCAGCGAACTTCTAGCACTTGTCACAAGATCTTGAAAAGTTATAAGAATCTCGAAAAATTGAAGGCCAATAATACCCTTTTATGATGATTTTAAAAGCAATAGTTTTAGCAGAAAAGTGGTCACCCACATGAATAACAAAATCTGAAGATCTATGGGTTTCTTGTAAAAATTTATGTGCTTCCTCATTATTTACACAATGAAGTAATATACCATCGACATGTCTCCTAAACAAGAAGTCTCATAAAATGACATATCTGGAAAATTCAAGACAGAGCCTTCTCCTTTGATGAATATCTAAGATATCTGGACATCTCTGATTTTGCAAGTAATACACCAGATCTTTATACCAGGGATGTTCATCTACAGGAAGGATTTAACTATCAATGTAAAATAGTGCTGACAGAGGGCTATCTTGTTCATCCATTTATTCACTTGCTTCAACATGTTGAGCCAAGTGAAGGGATAAGTCATGTCCCTTAATGGTTTTTGAAGTCATGATGGTTAAATCATGCTCCTGGATCTTGACAAGCCAATGTGAAAGCTTCCCTGAAAGATAAGTCTATGAGAGAAAAAACTTGACAACAGGTAAGGGGACTTTTACCAGCGTGTGCTTACCTAAGATAAAGTAGTGGAATTTCTCTGCATCTTTAACAAGAGCGAAAGCATGTTTTTCAATATAAGAATATTTGAATTCATTATCTCATAATCTTTGACTTATGTAAGATATTGTTTTTTCATTACTCTAGTCATCACATTGTATGATGATAACAGAGATTGATTCCTCTGTCGCATTAGTGTATATAATAAACTCTTTCTGAAAATATGGCTTCGCCAAAACTGGTACGGAACTGATTGCCTTCTTAATCCTTACGAAAGCATTCTCGATGTCATCAGTCCAAGAAAAGGAGTGATCTTTCTTGAGAATATTGTGAATTGGTTTGACCATTACATCAAAATCAAGAACAAAACTATGGACAAAGTTGATAATGCCCATAAAGGTTTGAACCTCCTTTTTGGAAGTGGGGGCAGGAAGGTTTATAATAGCAACAATCCTTTAGGGATCTATGTTTATTCTTGAATTAAAGACAATATGCCCAAGGAGCTTGCCCTTGGCAATGTCAAAAATAGACTTAGAAGGATTTAAAGAAATGTCGAATTTCCAGCATCGCATGAGAACCTTTCTAAGATGACCAAAATGATCCAATCTGTTCTTTGAATATACAGTCAAGTCATCAAGATAAATATGAATAATCTTACCGATTAGATCATCAAAAGCTAGCTTCATAGCTCTTTGGAAAGTGACACCTACATTAGATAAGCCAAAAGGCATGCGTTCATAATCAAATGTGCCCCAACGTGTAATGAAAGTGGTTTTGTATTTATCTGTCCTTTTTACCTTGATCTGATTATAACCAGAAAAATTGTCAAGTAAGGACATCATCTGTGACCCTGCAACTTGCTGCAAAATCATTTCCATATTAGGGAGAGGAAAATGGTCTTTTATGCTTGCTCTATTTAATGTGCGGAAATCAACACACAGTCAGATTTGACCAGTTGTTTTCCGAACGGGAACCAAATTGGAAACCCACTCAGAATACTTAACATGGAAAATTATCCTAGCCTTCAAGAGTTTTTCCAACTCCTTCTGAATAGTCGCTTCAAGTGTGGGGTTAATGGGTCTTTGTTTTTGCCTAACCGATTTTATGATTTCCTTGATAGGAATGGAATGATGTATAAGAGCAGGATCAAAACAATGAATATCCTCATAGGACCAAGAAAAAACATCTTGAAATTCACAAAGTAACTCAGTGAATTTCAACTTTTCCTCATCAGTACATTGGGCACCTATATTAACATTCTTTGGGAAATCGGGTGTCCCAATGTTCAAGGAAATGGTTTCACCCACTTTCCTTTTTGACTCCTCTTCTTTATGTGTTTATTTGTTGCCTACATCACTCAATGAAAATGAAATTTCTAGAGGAGTCAAGCCCTTGTTTAAAAACTGTCCATTGTTTAAAAACTGTTGGCATAATCGAACTGGGTGTTAGAACTCATAATCGGGCCCTATGTTCCTTTCACGCACAGGTGTCTCTTTTAAAAATATAATCAACATAGATATTGATTCGAACAACATTCAACAATTAACATGCAACTCTGAGACCAAAATTCTCATATTTTCACATGTACAAACTTCCTTTTGAAATTGCCCAATGAAGAAACAGAACCAAATCGTGCCCAATAGACCAAGCAAACACAATGCGTATTTACCCTTGACTGGATTGAATGATATCAAGATCATATTAAGGTTTAACACAACAAATGAGAGTAATAACATATGGTTCAATCAAAGGAATAAGTCCTCGAAACACAGACAACTCGTGCCTTCAAAACTTTACCACAGAGAATTAACATGTAACAACTCTTAACAGTGAGGGTTATCAAATTATAGTCAGTCACCTCCAACAAAGAACGAGAAGAAGCGAACACTTAATAGCATTGTAACAAAAACACCCAAGCACAAACCGTGGCCAACCAAAGCATATACAAAGCTTTCATTAAAGTTTTGAGTGATATTAAGCTTGACGGTGCAATGCTTCCAAGAAACAATGATAATGAGGGAAACACCATGATAAATAATAGCTCAGGGATCAACCAAGACATGGAAAGAAACACTCCAACTCTTAACAGTTCACATTACAACCTGGAGAATTGAAACATTTCAACCACAAAGATGAAAAGGAGTGGCAAAAATTAACACCAAGACTGGTTGTAAAACCCATGCGCAAAACTCAGAGCTTGCTAAACTATAATCATAAGTTCCATAGAGAACCAGACCAAAAACCCCAAGCTGGTCGAACATGTCTTTCTGTGATTTAACCAATAAACCCATGCACAGACTACACACAACAGGGAATAACCATTCTTCTTTCTTTAAAATGCAAATAGTCTAGAATATTCACAAGAAGAACCCACAGACACAACACCGATACACAGTCCAAAAAATTAATAAAAACACAGACCTCAAGCAATTCTGAGACAAAAATCGAATTATAATGCAGAGTAACCATCATGGATGGTAAAATAAGGAACCATACCTGGAAAAGATTGCTTGAGGGAGAGAGTTAGACTGTATCCTCCTTCACAACCAAAAATCGCGGAGCATCAACAACCACCAGAGCAAAATAAAAATAAAAATGCAAGTATGGCTAGGGTGACGAGCCTTGAGGGTTGTTTGAGTGACGTGCAGTAAATGAATGTAGCTTCCTTCCCTAGCCTCATTCAATTCAACGTAGAATCCAACCAACTCACCATAACACTAAGCATTAATCAACCACATATTTCATTTCCATATCACAAATTGCATAGTGCGCCACCCTAAGTAATGTCAAAATCTTTCAACAATAACAATGTGCCATAATATTACCCCATGTGTTTCCACATAAAATTTTTAACAAAGCGCATAAGTCTAGTAGCAATGGTTTATGTGCCCTCCTTTTGTCACAATTATACATAACCTTAGGGCTTGTGTATAGTCCTTTAATTCAAAAAAAAGTCCCATATCATCCATTATCAAGATCATAAGTAAAACAATTAATCCATGTTTAATTGCAGTGTCAAAATCAAACTGATAATGATCCTTTATCCATAAGGCAGCCTTAATAAAATTCGCGAATGGACATCAAAACCATCCAGTGCCACGCAATAATAAACCACCAACTTATGTCATCATAACAATAAAAACCATGACTTGAATAATCAAACTGTAGAAGACTGTGTTGGCATCATCATAATAACAAACAAAATATATAAGTGCAACATATCCATCATGGCGCCATTAGTCTACAAGAGGGTCCCACCTACTAGTTTATTATTATTATTATAAATAAATAATAGAGCTTGGCAATCATTTGCGAGCAGTATTCATCGTTGCGTTTTTATGTGTCAACAAACTGGCGACTCCAAAAGGAAATTTGTTTCCAACAGATTAAGAACTCAGAATGTCTAGTTTCGTAGACCAGGTGAACATAGATCAAGGAAATATGCATCAAAATGATTATGCAACGGGGGGAAGTGAGAGGTTTAAGGGAAAAAGGATTTGTGATTTTGGGAATAACTCATGGAAAGTGTTACATATGAGGGGCTTATACTTGTATGTATAACATTTGATTAATCATAGTGAAAGCATTCATTGCTTTAAGGAGAAAAACTCTGGTGTGCTCTTTTTGAATCTCGAAGCAGAGGGAAGAAAATGAAAGCAAAAAATAGGGATAAAAAACCAATAATATTATCTAACAACAGTACTGGAAGCAGATAACAATTTCAAAGATGTATTCAAGGGGGAAAATCATGACAAATGTGTAACCTAATTGTTATTGATTAACAATACTTGCAGAATAACATCGTTGTGGAAAAACTGATCCAAAATTTTATTTCTGAAAATAAAAGTAGTCAATAAAAGAAATAAAACAACATAAATGAAACAACATGAAGAAATAACAACAAATAAAAATCAAAGCAATGAAACAAAACTATAATACAGGAGCAATTCCATACAACATTTAAACTTTCAAGTTGGTTCCACATAGTGTTTTAAGTGGGAACCATTGGTGCTATAGGAAAACAACCTCTCTTCCAAGTCCTTTAGAATATAATAATTGGTGCCCATGAAAAAAACGATTTTAAAAGGATCCAGCCATAACTTTTGAAACTTTGAATGCCTTCCTCTATCAGCGTGAGCTGAATCCCACAACGAGACTTTCTCATTGACCTTAATTCTGACATCTTTTGTACTTTTATTGAAATAAATCTTAACAATTTGTTGTCTTCTCTTTATGTTCTCCAAGGCAAACATCATTTGTTCTTCTAAATCCAAAAATGCATTTATCCTTTGAGGGATATTAGAAGAATTCAATTCTTTAATATGTAGCATCAACCTTATAGAAGAAAGTTCCATCTCGGTAGGCAGAATGGATTCTTGACCATAAACAAGATGAAAGGGGGTGCAACCAGTGCTCACCTTGGTGGTAGTGCGATCTTCCCGAAGGGCGTAAGTGAGGAAGGAGTGCCATTAACAAGGCTTATCTTCGATGAACCTCTTGGTAATTCTAACCAGATTTTTGTTAGTAGACTCGGATTGCTCATTTCCTTGAGGATAATAAGCTGATGAGGTAAAATGTTTAACTCCTGGTTTAGCTAGAAACTGAGTCAGCTTAGCAGAAATAAAAGAAGGATCATTGTCTGTAATAATCTCTAAAGGAAGACCAAATCTGGAAAAGACATTAGTTTCAAGGAAAGAAATAACATGTTCATCCCGCGAATGCTTAAGTGGGACAACTTCAGTCCATTTCGTAAAATAGTTTGTGGCTGTCAAGATAAAAAGTTGCCCTGCTGAAGATGGAGGATTAATAGGATCGATAAAGTCCAGACCCCATTTTGAAAAAGGAAAGGTAGGGAGGATAGATTGTAAAGGCATGGTCGAAAGATGTTCTTTCCCTACGAATTGTTGGCACTTGTCACATGATCTTGAAAAATTATAAGAATCACGAAAAATTGAAGGCCATAGTACCCTTTTCTGATAATTTTAAAAGTAGTAGTTTTAGCAGAAAAGTGGCCACCCACATGAATAACAGAATCTGAAGATCCATGGGTTTCTTGTAACAATTTTTGTGCTTCCTCATTATTTACACAGTGAAGTAACATACCATAGGAAGATCTCCTAAACAAGAAGTCTCCTAAAATGACATATTTGGAAGATTCGAGATAGAGCCTTCTCCTTTGATGAGTATCTAAATTATCTAGACACTCTGATTTTGCAAGTAATACACCAGATCTTTGTACCAGGGATGTTCAGCTACATAAAGGATTTGTCTATCAATGTAAAATAATGTTGACTGAGAGCTATCTTGTTCATCCATTTCTTCACTTGCTTCAACATGTTGAGCTAAGTGAAGGGCTAAGTCACGTCCCTTAATGGTTTTTAAAGTCATGATAGTTAAATCATGCTCCTGGATCTTGGAAAGCTAATGTGCAAGCTTCCCTGAAAGATAAGCCTGTGAGAGCAAAAACTTGACAACATGTAAAGGGACATTTACCAGCGTGTGCTTACCCAAGATAAAGTGGTGAAATTTCTCTAGAGATTTAACAAGAGAGAAAACATGTTTTTCAATATAAGAATATTTCAATTCATCATTTGATAAGCTTTGACTCATGTAAGATACCGTTTTTTTGTTATTCTGGTCATCACATTGTATGAGGATAGAAGAGACTGCTTCCTTTGTGGCATTAGTGTATATAATAAACTCTTTCTCAAAATATGGCTTCACCAAAACCGACGCGGAACTGATTTCCTTCTTGATCCTTATGAAAGAATTTTCAATGTCATCAATCCAAGAAAAGGAACGATCTTGCTTGAGAAGATTGTGAATTGGTTTGACCATTACAGCAAAATCAGGAGCAAACTTATAGAGAAAGTTGATAATGCCCATAAAGGCTTGAACCTCCTTTTTGGAAGTAGGAGTAGAAAGATTTAGGATAACATCAATCCTTTCAGGATCTATGCTTATTCTTGAATCAGAGACAATATTCCCAAGGAGCTTACCCTAGGTAACACCAAAAATAGACTTAGAAGGAATTAAAGAAATGTCGAATTTCTTGCATCGCATGAGAACCTTTCTAAGATGACCAAAATGATCCAATCGGTTCTTTGAATATACAATCAAGTCATCAAGATAAATCTGAATAATCTTACCGATCAGATCATCAAAAGCTATATGCATAACTCTTTGGAAAGTGGCACCTGCATTTGATAAGCCAAAAGGAATGCATTCATAAGAAAATGTGCCCCAACGTGTAATAAAAGTGGTTTTGTATTTATCTATCCTTTTTACCTTGATCTGATTATAACCTAAAAAATTGTCAAGTAAGGACATCATCTATGACCCTGCAACTTGTTGAAAAATTATTTCCATATCAGGGAGAGGAAAATGGTATTTATGCTCGCTCTATTCAATGCACGAAAATCAACGCACAATCAGATCTGACTAGTTGTTTTCCGAATGAGAAACAAATTGGAAACCCACTCATAATACTTAACACGAAAAATTATCCCAGCCTTCAAGAGTTTTTCCAACTCCTTCTGAATAGTTGCTTCAAGTGCAGGGTTAATGGGTCTTTGTTTTTGCCTAATCGGTTTTATGCCCTCCTTGATAGGGATGGCATGTTGTATAAGAGAGGAATCAAAACCACAAAGATCCTCATAAGACCAATAAAAAACATCTTGAAATTCATGAAGTAACTCAGTGAATTTCAATTTTTCTTCATCAGTACATTGGGCACCTATCTTAACATTCTTTGGACAATTGGGTGTCCCAATTTTCAAGGAAATGGTTTAACCCACTTTCCTTTTTTACTCCCCTTCTTTATGTTTTTCTTTGTTTCCTACATCACTCGATGAAAATGAACTTTCTAGAGGAGTCAAGCCCTTCGGAATTTTGTTGTCTTCCATGGATATAATCTCCTTGGGCTTATATAGTTCATTTTGTATGAAAGCACAAATACTTTCATCACTAGGGAAGACCTGCCATGACTCTACATTGTTAGGGATATGAGGATGGTACAAAGATTGAAAAGTACAATCAGGTCTTTGTGGCAGAAGTTGTCGAGTAGGAGAGGCTGCAAAAATAACTAACCTCTCAGCCATTGAATTCAATTCCCTTTTAACATGAGTGATGTTAAATGATAGTAAGTTCGAGATAAGCGCCCAAACCGTTTGGGTGTAGCATTTAATTAACTTTTTGTTAGGATAATATATCTTACATACCAGGTTTACAACAAGTTCAGAGTCCCCCAAAACTGTAAGGTGACCACAACCTAAATTATAGGCATTTTCAATGCCTAGCAGTAATGCTTCAAATTAGGTGATGTTGTTTGTACAAGAAAATTCTAACCTATAGGAAAAGTTGTAAATTTTACCTATAGGAGAATATAAGATAATGCCAACTCCATTACCTTCGCTTGGGCATGAACCATCAAAGTGCATATGCCACATCCCATCCTCTAGGTCATTTTGTTCCAAGGTAGTCTTGTCCTCATCGACAAAGATGGAATACACTCCTAAGTCCTCCTAGACATAATTTACATTAGGCTGTGGAATACTTTCTATATACGGTGAAATTATTCCCTCCCTTAGGACTATGATGTTCTTCCCATTCCGAGTAACAGATAAGTGTGTCTCGTCGACTGAGATGTATCTACTTGTCAAAGCTTGCCAGACTCTTCCTAAGATGATTGAATAATTACTCACTGGCATGTCGATTACCTGAGTATTAAGGGTTGTCCTTATTTCAGGATGTGTGCACAAAACCAAAGTCACGTCCTTGATCTCACCTATGGTCGATTGTTGTAAACTATTATAAGAGAGCATGCTTCTGACATTTTCATTTGTACAAGACAAGCCTAGATCTTCCATAATAATTTTTGACATTACGCTTGGGCCCGAACCGCCGTCAATCAGACAACAATGGGCTATTTTGTCCATAATCTTTACATAAATGAACAATGGAGGATTTTTTAGAGGGTGTCTAAAGCTATTTACACCTACTTTATTTACACTAGAATCCTCTTCTTTTACCTCTTCAGAGAGATTGGCTATGGTGGAAGCTTTTCCTTCCATGAAATTTTTTAGATGCTTTTATTGCTCAGGGACGAAAACCATGTCCAGAAGAGTAGCATCGACCTTGATATTAACCAATTGATTGAGAATGTTGTATTTGGAAGAGGGAAGACGGGAGGGAGTTCCTTGACTGTCAAGAGCTTTAGTAACTTGTATAGTAGCAACTGGTGAAATTGATCTTGGGCTAGAATAAGTACGAGGGGGATCATATTTTCCTTTTGAAGCATATGATTTATTCCTAGTGTTTATGATCATGACATCCTTTGGTTCTGTGAAACCTAGAACAACAATGGTAGTTTCAGGCCTTTTTCCAAAGATTTTATCTCTGGCACTCTTCTTTACCTCACAAGTAATTTCCTCACAAAAGTTACACCAACTGCGAGTCATGATGGCTTTAGGTTGAAAGTTGTTTTCATTTGAATTCCTAAAGGGTGGTGAAGAAGAAGATGAGGCCCCAGGGGTAACTGAAGAGACATTTCCCTTTCGCTCATACACTATCATTTGGTTATTCATATCTTGTACAAGTTGTAAGAATGCATACATGTCCATTTGTTTAATTGAGTCTCCCTTGGGAAGACCTGTTCTGCAAGTTGTTCTTCATACTATAGACAAGTATGCAGAGTGAAACCAATATTGTCAATAGCTTCTTCTTCAATCCTATGAAGGTAGGGGGAAGGTAGAGCATTATAGTAATACATAAAAGCGTCTTGGTTTTGAGGGCGAATAAGTTTAGGAATTTGGTTATATAGCTTGGTGAAATGTAAGTTGAAAGACCTGATAGTCCCACTATCTTTGTTCGCAATGTTATTATATTCCCGTAATTTTTCGGTTGGGATTTTAGACTGTCCATAAGTAGATTTGAACCAGTAAACTAAATCCTCCCAAGTGGAAATAATCTTGGATGGGAGGTCAAAGAAATCTGTCGTTGCTTTCCCTTCAAGGGAATTAACAAATAAGCGCATACAAGTATCTTTGTCATTAACTCCTATATTGTGACAGGCATTAGAAAATTCCTCCAAGTGCTCCTTTGTAGTGACCGTGTTATTTCCTAAAAACCTAGGGAGATGCTCTTTGAATATTTGAAGTGGACAAGTACCAGGTGCTAGGTTCAGAGGAGAGGATACATGCCACATGGTAGTAGTAGCATCTTCTTCGAATTGAAAGAGTCCATACTTATTTATGACCTTAGTGGGGTTGGTAGTAGATTGGACAAGGACTTGATGGCTATACAAGCTACCAATCACCGACGAGGATGAAGATTGAGATGAAGAAGAACCTCTAGTGCCACTAGATCCACCCACATATGCCATTTTGTGAATGATGGGTAAGGGAGAGAGAGACGAACTAGTTGAATCAGACAGAGTTATCCTTAGAGTACCTTGTTGGGTTGACAAAACAACCTTTCTTCTTCCTATTTCAGCGATAGGGTTGATCTCAGGTGATAAACCTCTTCTTCTCATCGAGATGTGAGGGTTTAAGGACATGAAAAGAAGATCAAAACTTTAGGAAAAATAAATCTATGGTCGATTCCTAAGTTTCCCTTGCCTGGCCTCCCAACGTTCTCAAACACTTATGTCTTGTTCAATTACTGCCCACGAGCGTTCAAGCTCAGCGCGAGTGTTTAAAGTTTCTAGGATGGTATTGAATAAGGTTAAAGCAACGATGGTCTGGTCTTTAAGACAGGGCTCACTATTGGGCTGCCTTGTAACATGTACTGTCATGAAGGAAATAAAACAGTCAAATAATCGAAAGAAGAAAAATAAATTTTCAATGATAATCACACATATAATCAACCAGAGAGATATGTAATATCTCCTCAGTATGGTTTCCAAAATAAATGTTGAGGAAAATATATGAATTATCTTACTCAAGCATTTTCGAATCTTTCCTGGCTAAGACAAGATAGTCAGGAATATCACCCTATGTTTTATAGCCTCAAAAATATTTTCCCAATCCACAAGTATTAATTACAAGGGTTAGGCTGATTTTTTTATGAAAATAATGTTGCAAAATAACATACAAATTTTATACAAGTTTATGAAATATATACAGATTACAGAAAGTAAATGTGGAGATCAAAAAGAAAAAGTAACCAAGTCATAGATACATGCAAATGAGATAGAATAACAATCTTCTTTATTTCATTCCAAGAAATCAAAAGTATCTTTATCTTTACAAAATCCCTATGAGGGCATGGACCAAAGTCTAATTTAGAGATCCCCGATGAAAACCATACAAAAGGACTCTGACAAGAAGTAAAAACTAAACTTTATAATCTAGATCAATTGGCCACAGACTGTTTCCAATTTGACTCTACAAAATATCCTTTAACAACTATTGTTATTGGGTTAATCGTTAAGTGCGGACACAAATCAATCCCCCTAGATCCACCTAGATCTAGAACAAAACACGATAGGACATGGCACTTTCCCTAGGCTCTCATCATCGAATTTACTACTAAACAAAAGACGAGAGACATACCTTTAAATGTCACTTCCTTATGTCTTTGTTGTTCCTGTTTCACTCTGATGCTCTTGTGATATTGATCCTGCAGTGAGACACAAACCAACCAAAGTGAAAGTAGAAAAAGTATATTCAATGACAACCTATGCATATGATCAAGGAATTATGCAATAAAATAAAGATAATTCTATGGGAAAGAAGCATGCCACTATATTATATTAAATAATAGGAAGAGAGATTACAACCGGATGCCTTGATGTCGTAAGGTTCCTCCCAACAGTTCCTTGCTTCCCACACACTTCTTACTCCAATGGATTCTGAGACTGTTTATCTGATCGCTACTCACAATCTATCTTGACAAGGCAAAGTTCAAAGCCACTCTAATCAAGCCAAATTTCCAATCTACAAAACTCAAGCTCAATCCAACTAACTTTCTCCATGAGAGCTCCTCTCCTTTTATAAGATGAAGAGGATAAGGTGAGGAGGTTAGAATGATCCCACTAAATCATGAAATTGAGTAAGATCCAAACCATTCGAAGGCCACCTCACTATAGAAGCTTCTCCTTCTAGAAGCATCGAGAAGATGCGTGTTTTTTCCCACGTACGAAGGCCACCGCACCCTAGCTATAGAGCAACCTGCGGAAACTTTGTAGCCTAGATATAGTGAAACCTACGGAAATTAGGCATTTCCACACCCTTCATATAGCCTATAGAAATCCTCCAAAATAGGGTTTTTACAGAGGAAACCACAACTTCTTCTCTTAGGAAAAGTTCTTCTCCCTTCTTTCTTTAGAAATTCAGGCCACTGACCCCTCTTAAGGAAACAGATAGGTTTACATCATTAACGGTCATAAGGGTGACGAAAATAATGTGTAACAGAGAGCCCCCCAAAGTATGAAGTTAGAACAGAGTGATAGTTGAAATACTTTGTCGAGTGTGTGTAGGGAACAAGGAACAGTTGGTTGGAAACCTGCCAACAAACAAGGAAATACAGTACAATAATATATATCATCACTGAGGTAGGCATTCCCATACTAAGAATACAAATGACTCAAAGAATAAATGCTGACATGAGAAGATCCATGTCAAGCAATACAAGTCATGGCCACCAAACATACATTTTGGATCCATGTCAAGCAATACAAGTCATGGCCACCAAACATACATTGTGGATCCATGCCAATATGACTCAAATATGAACATAGCCACCAAAAATACACTATGGATCTATGTGTTAAAGACTCAAATTTGAACATAGCCAAAAGACATACAATGTGGATCTATGCAACAGTGCAAACTGAATATACTCCAACGCAACCCGAATCTGTGAGAAAAGATTTAGGGTCTTCATCTCCACCACTCTATAGTACGAATCTAACCATGTGAATACATGTGTTGAAGTCGAACATGGTAGAAACCACTTGATTACCAGTCATTAGTGAATATCGTTAACAAGTGCAAGCAAAATCACCATTAATGTCAATGACTCCCAAGGTACACTAGTACAATCCAACAAATGTGAATCAATGAGCTAAGGTTGAACACTCGGCGGAATCTCGCGATCAGGGGTCAATAATGAAAACCCACTGTCGAAAGCGAGGAAACCTACCATTGAGGCATGCAAGTTCCAAGGTACCAATTAGTTCTAAGTCTAACTCCTGGATAATGAGTTGAAGTCGACAGGCAAAGACTCGTCATAGGAGGGCCTTAATGTATCCCCCATCAATGACATGAAACGGGTAACAATATTTGAAGTAGATCAGAGTAACAAATGATTCAGGACTGACTCAGGGATGGTCGATGCAATAGAAGGCTTAAGGACTGTAGAAATGGTCGACGCAATAGAAGGCTTAAGGACTGTAGAAATGGTCGACGCAATAGAAGGATTTCTGGGTTGAACTTCTCTTTGAACATATTGATGACACGACAATTGTCTCGAAAAACGCTGACTCAACAACAGGGATAACAGACCAATTTTTAATCTTATAAAGGAGTATGATCAGGAGACAAGTGGATTTTCTAACCTAGACACAAGGCGAGTGAAAGGGTGTCATGTTCAAAAGTGAGTCTTCCATGGAATACAGGTTTAGACACATTTCTTTCCCAATTTTTCCCCCACCATTTCTGGCGAGTACCTATTTATTTTTATGCAAGCTTGAGGAGGATAACATATGCTTGTCATGTAATCTCATCCTTTGGATGAGTCCTTCGGAGTAATTTTTAACGAACCCTAGGAAGGAGTGGTTTGGTCCCATATGGGCCTTTCGATGTTTGTTTAATGAGTCCAAAGAAAGAAAACTCAGGGGTTTTTCATCTTTATAGAGTCTGAAAAACACTTAAAGAGAACTCTCTCAGTTCCTTTTTTCGTAAAGTAGTCTGATGAGACCGAAAAAGAGATAAACTATCGCTCAAGAGACATTTTCTTCAAATACTTTAATGAGCGTGAAAAAAACAAGGTCGCTCGGAAATATTTTCATGTTTAGAGAGTCTGAAAAGAGCTTAAAGGGAACTCTAGGGGGTTCCTTTTTCGTATAACCTTTACGAGTCCAAAAAATTGATAAAAGTATACTTGGTTACATTCTCATGTATTTACGAGCATGAGAAAGAACAAAGAATAAGCTTAGGATTGTTTTCATTTTTACGCAAGCTTTAAAAAAAAAAAAAACTATGCTTGGGATGGATTTTAATTTTTACACGAGCTTAAAAACTAAACAAAACTATGCTTGGACCTGGTTTCATTTTTACACAAGCTTGAACTAGAGGAAACTATGCTTGAGGTAGCTAGTTTCATTTTTACACAAGCTTGAACCATAGAAAACTATGCTTGCGACTTCCCAACACATGATTGGTACTTAGCCCCCAACCTAAGAAGTTAGTGGCTCTAACTTAAACATGAAGTCTAGAGGCTGGAAGCATTTCCCGCCAAGCTTCGTTTCGTCCAACTGCAAAGGCGGAGGAAAGGAAGCTTCAAATACTAGACGAAGGACTTGACTCAACAAAGATGGGGAAGTTGTTTCATGTTTTAATGAGCTTGACACAAGATAAGAACTATGCTCGAGAATCCAGGTTCAAACCCTAGACCTCTGTTTCATTTTTTAACGAGCTTGGCACATAAACAGGAATTATGCTCATAACCTCTGTTTCATTTTTTAACGAAGTTTCCACAGAGACGCAAAAACTATCCTCATAACTAGTTTCATTTTTTAATGAGCTTGAAATTAGAAAACCATGCTCAAAGTTGGTTTCATTTTTTAACGAGCTTGAAATCAGAAAATCATGCTCAAAGACTCTCCTTGATCATGGCTTCCAAGAGGACAATTCTCTGGAAGGACACCATGTCAAGGGACAAAACTCGATCATGGCCTCCAAGAGATCTTCAGTTGATGGAAGAAACACACTCTGGAAGGAACACATGTCGAGGGTCACGATAGGTGTAAGGAGGTCAGGCTCCAATATCCCTA
This sequence comes from Picea sitchensis, assembly GCA_010110895.2. NCBI lineage: Eukaryota > Viridiplantae > Streptophyta > Pinopsida > Pinales > Pinaceae > Picea > Picea sitchensis. Next base: position 72,954 of record SNQJ01S0008184.1, read on the forward strand.
CCGAAGAGATCACCATGTCAACTACTAGATCTAAGTCATAATAGATGAAGCTTACAACGAGAGTCTCATCATTATCGACAGGTGAAGGCATGTGAGACAATGCCACATAATTGACCTGTGGCAGGGGCGATACTGTCTGCAGATAAGAACCATTGAGGAGGTAATCCAGTCAGGATCGATGAATGAAAGTTGATCGATAGTCACAATTCTTCCATCGTGAGGGAAATATATCACACGAAAAAGAGTGGACACAATAGCTTTCATGGGATAGACATAATCCCGCCCAAGGAGAAAAGTGAAATTCAAGGGGTCTTGGACTACCATGACGTCAATAAAGACAATTTTCACTCCTAAAGTTACAGGAAACCGAGGAAGGGTCCCTAAAGGTTGATTGGTTCTTCTGTTAAAATCTAACAGATTCTACGTAACTGGGGAAAGCTGAGGACAACCCAAAGCTTGCCAAGAAAAAGAGGACAAAATACTAACATACACACCTTCATCTCTCAATGTTTGAGGAATGTTCTAACCACAAACTTGTATTGTAATCTGGAAAGGAATGTGAGAGGGAAGATGAGGTCCATTTAGCACACCCCAATTAAAAAGGATGGCCTCATTACTTGGAGGAGGTTCCATGGGAGAAGGAGGAACGCCCCTCGGCACATTAGATTCTGTATCAATGAGAAAAACATGGGCAGTATCGGTTTTACTCTCTAGCGAGAGAGTAGGATCGATTGATGATGAGATCAGATCGACCACTTGGGTTTCATTCTCCAAGGGGAGAATGGGGTCGACAGGTAGAAATGGATCAACCACTAGGGTTGCACTCTCTAACGGGAGAGTGGGATCGACCGAAGATAGGATCGAATCGACCACTTGAGTTTCACTCTCTAACGGGAGAGGAGGATCGACCGATGATGGGATTGGATCAACCACCGGGATTTCACTCTCTAGCGGGAGAGTGGGATCGACCAAGGATGGGATCAAATCGACCACTTTGTCAACTGGTTCAACTAAGGACGACACCATATTGACTGCAAGATAAACCATATTGATCGACGAAGGGACCAGATTGATCATTCCATCAACTACAGGTGGGTCAAGAGTAAGTTTGTGATAAGCAGCTGGAAGTTGGGGCTATGAAACAGTCATGTCTTCCAGGAATTTCGAGGCTTTGTCCATATGATGGAAAAGGTGAGTTAGATGACTCCCTCCGCATAACCTACAAGGAAACTTGACTCTACTTTTCTTTTTCCCAAGGGTATTTTGACTAGTTGATGGGAGGTCATCAGCATGTTGTTCAGGGGCTAGCGACATGGGTTGGCGAGGGTGTGTAGACCATACTTCTATAACCTTGGATAGACCAGGGAAATCCTTAAGAATATGGCTACCCTTACAAAGCCTGCAAGGGTATTTGGGTTTACGGGTTGTTTGGGTGATCTTGACATCATCAACACTTCCAGCATGATCAATAATAGTTGGTTTCTTTCCAACACATCCGGTAGTGGTTGGAATTTTAGATCCTTGTTTATTTTTCTTCTTCTTATTCTTCCTTTTCTTCTTCTTCTTATCCACCGAGTTACTAGCTTCAGAGCTTTCACTCGACGAAGAAGGTGAAATGGAAGAAGACCTTGCAAGTGGAGAAGGTGAAGAAGATCTTACTGGTGAAGAAGGCGAAGGATCAACATGAGGTTGATGTTCTTGGGGGGAAGTTCTTACAACAGAAGCACTAGTGCATTCGGAATTACCTGAGTTGAAAACAACCATACTAGTAATACAATTGTGAGACCTGGAAGGCTCAAAGTAGCTATGTGAGGAGGACCAATGTTCCCGTAAGAAGGAAAAAAAAAAGGTTCTCCTGGAACAGGGGTTCCTTCATTGGTCGTTCTGGGAATGGATGCCATTAAATAAAGATCCAACCTAGAGTCTGTTAGGGAGAACAAACAACACACGCTAAAAATCTAGTAAGCAAGGAAGCAAACAAAACCTTCTCACAATGAGCACACTAGTTGGTGATGAAATCCAACATCGCAGGAACAAATTAAGGAGGGGCTGAGATAGAGCGGGTGGAAAAGTTACGTTGATGACCTGCTTAATGGACTTACGCCTTGGTGAAAGCTCCCACACATAATCGTGGGTATACCCTCCAAGGAGCCCGAGTGAGTTTGGCCAACGTCGATTCCAGGTACTGTGAAGACTTGCCCCTCCATAGTCACCTTGTGTAAAGACCCTAAAGAGATAGGCCACTAAGGTTACAAACTACTACAGTGATGCCTGGGGAAATAGTTGACAGTACGATCCACACATAAAGGCGGGGTATCTAGCCCGAAATCAACTTGAAAGGCTCCCACTCATCATTGTGGGTATACCTTTCAAGTGACCCCCATAATGCACTCAATCTCTACACCAAGACCAACAAAGCAGGGTGAGTAACTCTGCCAATCTCAATGCGACCTCAGGTTTGACCCTTGTGTGAGAAGGGCTTCCCAGGACAAAATGTAGCAAGTGGATTTCACTGCTCCCTAACTCAAGATTCTATGTGTGTTCGCAGCTTTGGAAATTTATCTTTCACATCTATTCCAAAGCCCTACAACTAATCTAATGTAGGTTTTCTACCAGAAAATGTAAAAATGTCTAATCAGTTTGTATAAGCACTTTATTTTTAATGTTGTCGTTACTCAAAAGGAAGATGGTGTGGACAATATGGTGTTTTGACTGACTTGAAAGTTATGCAAAGAGATGAAGATGCAATCTTTTCATTTCGATGAAAGCTATGCTACGAGAAGGAGAAAACATTTATCATTCCCAGATGCACAGTGTCCCAAAATTTATCAAACTCATCAATATTTAAATTTTCAAGAAATGAGAAAAATAGATTGTACACCAATACACGATTCATGGACCCCCCATGCCAAGAATTTAAGACCAAAAAATGCCAAGAATCATGCAATTTTGCTACTTCAAATGCAAGGATGCCCCCAATCTAATATAAAGCAAGAAATTAAATTTTTTTGTTTCAAAGATAGCTAAAAGCAATAGCAAATAGATATGAAACAAAGAAACCCAAACAATTTTCTCTTTTAACACAAACTATTCAATAAAAGAAAAATAAATTCTTTCACCAAACAATTCTAAAGAAAAAACAATGCTTTGTAACTGAAAGACACTCAAAGCAAGAGATTAAATCTTTCAAAAGAAATCAAAGAAAATATGGCTAAAAGCAGTTTCAAAGCTGTCAAGCCGGTTGTAAACACATCATCATCAAATTCAAAAATTCACCCCAAAACCAAATCCAAGGTCTGGGTAAGGAAAAACAATTAAAAATCGAAATTTTCACAATTTCCGCAGGTTGTTGACTAACACAGTGTGGAAATCCTTGATTTCCACAGGCCAGAGGACCAATATAGTGCGTAAACTCCGCACTATGTCAAAAAGGTAGGGTGCGGAAATCAAATATCGCCACATTGTCCCTCAAAGGAGGGCACAGAAATCAAACAAAAATGGAAAAAAATTAGAAAATTAAGAAGGTTTTCCAGTGAAGTTTAATAGTGAGAGAGTCAAACTGGATCTCCCACTGACTCGGAAAACAGAACCCAAGCAATCAAGAAAGAAAGCAAGGAAAAACTAGGAAAACAATCTGTTCCCCAGTGAAGTCGCCAATTTTGTTATCAAGTTAATCGTTAAGTGCGGACACGAATCGATCCCCCTAGATCCACCTAGATCTAGAACAAAACACGACAGGACATGGCGCTTTCACTAGGATCTAATCATCGAATTTACTACTAAACAAAATAAGAGAGACATACCTTTAAATGTTGCTTCCTTATGTCTTTGGTATTCCTATTTCGCTCCAGTGCTCTTATGATACTGATCCTGCAGTGAGACACAAACCAACCAAAGTGAAAGCAGCAAAAGTATATTCAATGACAACCTATGCATATGATCAAGGAATTATGTAATAAAATGAAGATAATTCTATGGGAAAGAAGCATGCCACTATATTATATTAAATAATAGGAAGAGAGATTACAACCAGATGCCTTGATGTCGTAAGGTTCCTCCCAACAGTTCCTTGCTTCCCACAAACTTCTTGCTCCAATGGATTCTGAGACTGTGTATCTGATAGCTACTCACAATTTATCTTGACAAGGCAAAGTTAAAAGCCACTCTAATCAAGCCAAATTTCCAATCTAAAAAGCTCAATCTCAATCCAACTAACTTTCTCCATGAGATCTCCTCTCCTTTTATAAGCTGAAGAGGATAAGGTGAGGAGGTTAGAATGATCCCACTAAATCATGAAAGTGAGTAAGATCCAAACCATTCGGAGGCCACCTCACTATAGAAGCTTCTCCTTCTAGAAGCATCGAGAAGATGCGCATTTTTTCCCACATACAAAGGTCGTTGCACCCTAGCTATAGAGCAACCTGCAGAAACTCCGCAGCCTAGCTATAGTGCAACCTGCGAAAATCAGGCATTTCCGCACCCTGCATATAGAGCAGCCTATGGAAATCCTCCAAAATAGGGTTTTTATAGAGGAAACCACAACTTCTTCTCCCATGAAAATTTCGTCTCCCTTCTTTCTTTAGGAATTCAGGCCACTGACCCCTCTGAAGGAAACACATAGGTTTACATCATTAACGATCATAAGGGTGACGAAAATAATGTGTAACAGCTATGAAACTTAATCCATAAACAAACAAGTATACATAGACTATCAAGGATGGATCAACACCTCTGAAAAAAAAATCTGAATGATTTGGTCCAGTGATGAACCTTGTTGTCTACAATAGGACCCTGCTGTCAAAAATATAATTAGGCCTTGAATGAACTCAAGAATGAATGAAAACTGAAACTATCTCATGAAAACAAAAGAGCAAACCTTAGTCTTGCTTTCTCCTTCTATTCTTCTT
>SNQJ01S0008184.1:77870-90923 GCA_010110895.2 Picea sitchensis
ATGAACCTTGTTGTCTACAATAGGACCCTGCTGTCAAAAATATAATTAGGCCTTGAATGAACTCAAGAATGAATGAAAACTGAAACTATCTCATGAAAACAAAAGAGCAAACCTTAGTCTTGCTTTCTCCTTCTATTCTTCTTTTGTTTCTTCTTCCCATTTAAATTTTATTCCTTCCAAATAAGTTGAAGTAGTTCAACTACTTTCTTTAGTTAAGTTAGTTTGATTTAAGTAATTTTAGTTTAGGAGAAATAATAATAATAATAGTTAAGGGTTTTTATTTAATAATAACTAGGTAGGTGGGACCCCTTGTGACTCCCTTCTTTTATTCATTTCAAATTATAAAATAAAACACAATTGGATAATCATTTAAACACATGCCACCTTTTAACTCCCTTAAATACCTTCAAAATTTGAATAATTAAATATCAGAAATAATTCAAATTATATCCAAAAATTTGAAAATATCCACATTATCCAAAAAAAATAGCTTGTTGTCCAAACTTCCTGTAGACCAATGTCTTCAACAACTCAATCATAAAAACACATAAATTAAAATCCATACTTGTCACTTTGAGAGGCAATCTTTCTTTTATCACTGTTGTCCCCCTTTGACTTCCCGGAAGTAGCCTTTGGTTGATTTGAACCTTGAGGTTGTATCTCACTAATAACATGGGAACAATCATCCTTCAAATTCATACGGGAGGACACTAATTTTGAAGAGTCATTTGAAGGAGAGGAAGGGGAGGCAAAAACTTTCCATTTATCTTGCATATGGGGGACATCAGTTTTAAGCCTTTTACTAGCATGAGAGGATTGAATAGGTGAATGCACAGGAGCAATTTGAACATTAGGATTTACAGGTGGTGGAGGAGGTAATGATAAATTGGGCCAACCATGATGGTGAAAGACAACTGGATTGACAATCTCTTGCCATCCATCATTTGCAGGGACTTCTAGTTGTAAGGACACATGAGGAGGCACAGGAATACCAAGGATGTTTTGAGGTTGGAAGGGAGGTCTCTCTGGTCAAGGTTGTACTATTCCTTGCCCGATCCAGTTAAAGAATCCAACTTGGAACATCTGGTTCAATTCATGGGGGTCAACATCAAAATGAATGGAGAATCTAGGCCTTCTAGGCTCTCTGTTCTAGTTACCTCTTCCTCTATTATTTCTGCCATGGTTGCCTCTACTGAAGAAACTCATCCTATATGCAACAATTCATCAGTAACTAGCCCTTAACAGACCATACATGACATTCTGCTTGCATGAAACAAAATTTAGCTCAAGAATTGACACAAGATCCATGCAAATCCATCCATAAGAAATATTTAATAATTTCCAAGTGAGCAGGGGGTGATAGGGTTCATGGGACATATGGAGGGAGTGTAATAAGTGAAAAAGTGATATAATGACAAGGGCTAAATACACGAGTACTACTAAGAAATTCATTAAATAATTGACTGTGTAAATAAAAACCAAAAATATCAGTTGCCACCCATTGTTGTGTCATATCTTTTGTCATTGTTCACAGATCCTTTTTAATTCATTTTACAGAATAGGGATGCCAAAAATGATATTGGGATTATGAGAGGGGGTACACTGAGCGAAAAGTGGTAGCATGAGAGGGAATAAAATATGGATATTGTTCATATAAAAATAAATTAAATCAAACAATCAAACATAACTTTGTTCAGACCTCCATAATTCAATCAACATTCACCTTTAAACCCACCATTTAAACTGTCACTTCTTTTACATATTGCTTGCTGACTTTCAAAAAACAATTCATATGCTCAGAAATACTCCATTTCAGTAGCCTTTGCATCCATATAACTTATACAACAGTCATAATAACAACATTTATATTTACATGATAAACACAACAACCTTTTGAGCCACATTTATTCATATTCCAATGCTAAATCCTTTTCCTTTTAAAAAACCAATATAAGATGCACAATGATCTCATCCATTTATAACCAATTCTTGTTCTTTAAAATCAAATAAGAACATGCACATAATTAACCACCACTATCCATTGTTTAAACACTGTTGGCATAATCGAACTGGGTGTTAGAACTCATAATCAGGCTTTTTGTTCCTTTCACACATAGGTGTCTATTTTAAAAATATAACCAACATAGAGATTGATTCGAACAACATTCAACAATTAACATGCAACTTTGAGCCCTAAATTCTCATATTTTCACATATACAAACTTCCTTTTAAAATTGTTCAATCAAGAAACATAACCAAATCATTCCCAATAGACCAAGCAAACACAATGTGTATTTACCCTTGACTGGATTAAACGATATCAATATCATATTAGGGTTTAACACAACAAATGAGAGTAAGAACAGATGGTTCAATCAAAGGAATGAGTCCTTGAAACACAGACAACTCGTGCCTTCAAAAATTTACTACAGAGAAGTAACATGTAACAACTCTTGATAATGAGGGTTATCAAATGCCAGTCAGTCACCTCCAACAGAGAACGAGAAGAAGTGAACACATAATAACATTGTAAAAAAAACGCCCGAGCACAAACCGTGGCCAACCAAAGCATATACAAAGCTTCCATTAAAGTTCTGACTGATATTAAGCCCAATGGTGCAATGCTTCCAAGCAACAACGATAATGAGGGAAATGCCATGATAAATAATAGCTCAGGGCTTGACCAAGACATGGAAAGAAACACTCCAACTCTCAAAAGTTCACATTGCAACCCAGAGAATCAAAACATGTCAACCACATAGATGAAAAGGAGTGGCAAAACTTAACACCAAGACTCATTGTAAAACCCATGCGCAAAACTCAGAGCTTGCTAAACTATAATCATAATTTCCATAGAGAACCAGACCAAAAACCCCAAGCTAGTCGAGCATGCCTTTCTGTGATTTAACCAATAAACCCATGCACAGACTACACACAACAGGGAATAACCATTCTTCTTTCTTTAAAATTCCAATAGTCTAGAATATTCACAAGAAGAACCTACGGACATAGCACTGATACACAATCCAAAAACTTAAGAAAAACACAAACCTCAAGCAATTCTGAGCCAAAAATCGATTCATAATGCAGAGTAACCATCATGGATGGAAAAATAATGAACCATACCTGGAAAATCTTGCTCGAGGGAGAGAGTTATAGTGTATCCTCCTTCACAACCAAAAATCGCGGAGCATCAACAACCACCAGAGCAAAAAAAAACCAAATGCAAGTATGGTTAGGGTGATGGGCCTCGAGGGTTGTTTGAGTGACGTGCAGTAAATGCACGTTGCTTCCTTCCCCATCCCCATTCAATTCAACGTACAAGCCAACCAAAGCACCATAACACTAACCATTATTCAACCACATATTTCATTGCCATATCACAAATTGCATATTTATGGTTGAGGTTTTACTATTACTTGACCAATCTAGTTAAAGAACCCATCTTGGAATAGTTGGTTCAATTCCTGGGGATCAACATCAAAATGAATGGAAAATCTAGGCCTTCTAGGCCCTCTGTTCTAGTTTCCTTGGCCTCTGTTATTTATGCCATGGCTGCCCCTACTGAAGAAACTCATCCTGTAGCAGCAATTTGTTATTGACAAAGCCCTTAATAAACCATAAATGATATTTTGCTTGCATGAATCAAGATTTGGCTCAGAAATTGATAAGAGATACATGCAAATCCATCCATAAAAAACCATTTAATAATCGCCAAGTGAGCAGGGGGTGACAGGGTTCATGGGACATATGGAGGGAGTGTAATGAGCAAAAGGTGGTATAATGAGAGGGGATAATTACACGAATACTACTAAGCAATTAATTAAATAATGTAACTGTGTAAAAGATACCAAAATATCAGTTGCCAACCATTGTTGTGTTATATCTTTTGTCTCTTTTACACATACCCTTTTAATTTATTTTACAGAACATGGATGTCATAAATGAAATTGGGATTATGAAGGGAATATAATGAGCAAAAAGTGGTAGCATGACAGGGACATAATATGGATATTGTTCATATAAAAATAAAACAAATAAAACAAATAAAACAATCAAACATAACTATGTTCAGACCTCCACAATTCAATCAGTATTCACTTCTCAAAATCACCATCTAAACTATTACTTCCTTTACATATTGCTTGCTGGATTTCAAAAAAAAAAAATCATATGCCCAAAAATACTCAATTACAACAGCCTTGGCATCTATATAATATTTATATAGCAGTCCTAACAACAATATTGCAATCGATATGATGAACATAATAACCCTTTGAGCCACAACCATCTATAATTCCAATGCTAAATCTCTTTTTCTTTTAAAACCAATAGAAATACACACAGTGCTTCCTGCCATTTATATCCAATCCTTATTATTTAAAACAATAAGAATATGCACAGTATTTACCACCATATGTCCATTATTCAAACATTGTTCGACACGATCAAACTGAGCATTAAAACTCTTAATTGGGCCCCAATTCATTCACACACATGTGTCTTTCAAATATAATCACATAAGTATTGATTCGAATAGCATTCAAAAAATAACATGCAACTCTTCGAGCCTAGGCTTCACATAACTTAGCATGTACATACTTCTTTTAAAATTTCCCAACGAGAAACATACCAAATCATGCCCAATCGACCAACACAGACGGTGCTTATTTACCCTTGACTAGATTGAAATGATGTCAAGATCGTATTTAGGGTTTAAACACAACAAATGGAGATTAAGAACAAGTGGTTCGATCAGAGGACTAAATCCTCGAAAACGTAGAAAGATCGTGCCTTTTAAAATTTACCACAGACAATAACATGTAAGAATAGTCTTGACAGTGAGGGTTACCAAAATGACAGTCAACCACCTCCAACAAGGAACGAAAAGAAGAAAACTCTTAAACAACATTGTAATATGAGTGTCCAAGCACAACCTGTGCTCGACCAAAAGCATATATAATGATTCCATTTAAATTTTGGGTGATGTTTAAACTCAAATGTGTAATGCTTTCCAGACAACAGTGTCAGTGAGGGAAACACTGTGATAGCTAACAACTCGTGGCTTTGCCAAGTCAAGGCAAGAAAAATTTAACTTACAACAGTTCACATTGCAAACCAGAGGATCAAAAAATATCAACCACAGAGACGAAAATGGAGTGACAATCTTAAACACAGAGACTGGTGGTAATACTCATGCGCAAGACTCAGAGCTTGGAAAATAATCAATTTCCACAGAGAAACCAGACCCAAAACCCAACCCGACCGAGCATGATTCACTATCATTTTATCCATAAACCCATGTAATCAATTTTGCCAAGTCAAGGCAAGAAAATTTAACTTACAGCAGTCCACATTGCAAACCAGAGGATCGAAAAATATCAACCACAGAGACGAAAATGGAGTGACAATCTTAAACACAGAGACTGGTGGTAATACTCATGCGCAAGGCTCAGAGCTTGGAAAATAATCAATTTCCACAGAGAAACCAGACCTAAAACCCAACCCGACCGAGCATGATTCACTATCATTTTATCCATAAACCCATGTAAAGATTACACACAGCAACGAGAGCATAACCATTCTTTTTGTTTAAAATTCCAATAGTCCAGAATAATCACCAGAAAAACCATGGACACAACACCAATGCAAAGTTCAAATATCCAATAATAGCTTAAGAAACACACAGACCATGAGAAATCTTGAGCCAAAAATTGATTCGAAGGGCAGAGAAACCATCATGGATGGAAGAGTAAGGAACCCATACCTGGAAAATCATGCGCGAGGAAGAGACTAGACTGTATGCTTCCTTCACAATCGAACAATGCAGAGCATCAACAACCACAAGAGCCAAAAACCAAAATGCAAGTATGACTAGGGTGATGGGCTTCGAGGGGTGTTTGAGTGACGTGCAGTGAATGCACGTCACTTCTCCCTCCAACCTCATTCAATTCAATGTACGAGCCAAGCAATTCACCATAGCACTAATCATTTAATCAACCATATATTCATTACCATATCCCATTTGCATAGTGCGCCACCCTTGGTAATGTCAAATCCTTTTTTAAAAATAACAATGTGCTATAACGTTACACCATGTGCATATAACAATCAACAAGGCACATAACTATAGAAGCAAGGGTTTGTGCACCCTTTTTTGTGAAAATAATACCACATTAGAGTTTGGGTATAGTTATTTAATTCAAAAGAGCTCCCATATCATCCCTTGTCAATATCATTAAAACCAATTAATGCCATATTTAATTGCAATATCCAAACAAAACTTATAATAATCCTTTGATCCATAGGGAAGCCTTAACATAATCTGAGAGTGGTCATCAAAGCTATCAGTACCATGCATCAATCAACCAACCATCTTATGTCAACATAACATTCTAAACCATGATTTGAAACATCGAACTGTAGAAGATTGTGTTGGTACCATAACAATAGAAAACAAAATATAAGCACATCATATCCATCATAGTGCCACAAGTCTACAAGGGGGTCCCACCTACTAGTTTATTATTAATAGAGCTTGGCAATCATTTGCGAGCAGAGTATTCATCGTTGCATCTTAAAGCATCAACAGTGGGCTGGTGGCCCCATAAATTCTAATGTATGTGTACTTCTCCTCTAAGTACCAATTTCCAATGTAGGCCATAACCTTCTTAGCTCGCTTTGAAAATATAGGGAACTCTTGACCAAATATGAGATTATATAGTCGGGCTATGAAAGAGTTACATATTTGAGTATAAGACATTTTTTATTTATGTTCCCACAATATATTAAAATACACATGTATATGTGGCTCAGAGATTTGCTAGCTAAGTGACAATGCTGGAAAAGTGTTGTAAGCACATAGTGTATCAAGTAAGAAAGAACCATATGAAAAGCAGGGACAACACCCGATGGAGGTTTTTGGCCTTGCCCAATTCTAATACTTATTTGTTTCGATATGATGGCTCCTCAATTTAATTGCCTTCCCCACATAACGATATGATATGCCAAAGGCAACCAAGCTTTATAAAAATGAGAGTAGTCCTTTTCCCCATAAAGTTTTCATAATAGGATCATCAGGTACATATATTTCTCTCTCACGCTGGGATATCATCCCGATGAATTATTTACGATTTTTTTGTCCTCCTTCCACCAGTTTCCTAAGATCCTACTAGTGTCATACTTCTCGTAGAATGTCACTACAAAGTCATTGTTCAGGGATTCCTATAGTTCATAAAACTTATAGTATATGTTTACATATTGTGGGAGAAAAGACCCAATACACTCTCCTTTGTCATTTTTTATTACACAAGTATTGTAGTCTATGTGGCTGAAAAACCATTATATTAACTCAACAAAAGGAAATATTGGAGCCCCAACTGTAATTGAATGTAACCTAGAGCTTCTGATGAATTGAAAAATCACATGATATACCATTCTAAGGTCAAGGTTGCTACGAGGAGTTGATTCTGGATAATTTTGATCTTTGAACTTAATGAAAAGGTCATGACATCTAGGAATTTGTACCTATCTGGTGACACCTCTCGTGCATGGCTTTGTGACCCAATATAATGGCAATTGAGTGGATGAGCAGTTCTGACCCCTTCAAAGTGGATGTCTCTTTCGTCTGAGGCGGAGTGAATATTGAGCCCTCCCTATTTCCTTCAACCCGGTCCTTGGATTTTTTGGTGATCTTCGACCTAGCGCCTTTCCGAGAAGCATTTTACCTGAAACATCAAAACTCGAGATGCGAGCAAACATTCATTATATATATAAGAAAGAAAAAAATTAATCTAACAAAAAAAATGGCAACATCGCAAGCGTACATGTTTGCTAAGCTATTTGAAAATACTAGTAATGAGAGCATTGTGGCTTACTTGGAACAGTGGTAGCTCACTTGGGAGGGATGCTAAATATCATGGTCTCTCTAAGTTGCAGAGAAAAGGAGGGATTCAATCCTTCAACAAGACACTAAATTTTTGTTTCTTTAGCTACAATTAGATTTCTATTAGTGCAAAAAAACTAGTTAAACAGACTAATTTCCTAGTGTGGGGAGCGAGATTTTGCATATTGGTAGAGTTAAATGCATCCCTTGTACGCCCAACCAACCATTAATGGTTGATTTGATGCACAAATAGGATTATCGACGTATTTGGAAAGTGTTTTGGTGTGCTTCGTGTTCATCGACATTGGTAAGAAACTAAGGTTATGTGGCTTTCGACATTCAATAAAAGTCATGATGCGATCATCGATATTGGGAGTAAGTCACCATATCTAAGCGTTCAATTGTTTTTCAAGGGAAACCCATACAAAATGATGATGTAGACTATTGACATCTCTCGATGATGAAGCTTTCTAATGTGGAAAAAAGAAACACAATGAGTGATGTGTTGTTACACGATTAACGAAGTGGCAAGTCAATGTGACAATTGATGTGACAAGTGATGTAGATTTCACACAATGCTAGGAAATAGATATGGTTCGTGATACATATTTCTATGGCCAGGATCCATCCTCTCCCATAATCGAATGACCAGGATTCATTCACTGAACAATGTTCATCAGAATCAACGATTAGTCGTGACCTATTTGAGCATTGATATAATATAGGTTGATGTGGATGGTCAATTGACGATTGGTGGAACATGTATGCTCAATAATTATAACATCTTAGCCATCCTGCTAATGCCCGATGAGTTCATCGACATCGATGAAATTCTGTCTCTCCCAATTGAAAACATCTAATCGAGAACTCTGAATGCTAATGATCGACAGAGACATCTGGACCATGATGACATACTAAGTGACATAATAGATGATGTGGCAAGATGATGTGGAAGGTGATGTGGTAGGTACAATGTATGGAAGGTGATGTGGCAAGTGACATGCCAGACTAACGTGTCAAGTGACATGGTGGATGATGTGGTAGGCACAAGAACGATGTGAGAGAGGATGTGGTAGGTGGTGTGTCGTCAAAATGAAAACTACTTGCATAGTAAGAATTAATGGTCGAGATTCACCCTTAGTTATGATTGGACGATTGGAAATGGTTTTCCTCATTTCATGGTTCTTCGATGATTGGGGGTTGAGTTAATGTTCACCTTTGACCCATGTGGTTTCGAATGATGTTAATGGTCAATCGACGATCGATCGAACACATGACTCATCTAAATTTGTTGGAGTTCCCTTCCTGACACCGATGATTTCATCATCATCATCCTTTAAGCCTTTGTTAGGATCAATATTTTGAGTGTGTTGATCCATTCCTTTTTGTCCCGACCCCGATGATCTAATCAAAGCTTTTCAAAACCTCTTGTTTTAAGCGTTTTTTTTGTGATTTATTTCATTTTTTTGTTTCCCTCGCTCCTTTAGGTAAGTAAGACAATTATTTAGAATTTTCTCAAGCTTTAAACATAAGGGGAAAACGAAATAAAAGAAGAGAACATTATGAAAACAAAAATGTAGTTTTAACTAAAACACAAGCAAATGGAAAAAATCATAAGCAAAGAAAGTGGTACCCTAAAATTGTCAAAATTTTGAATGGGTGTATTGAGTGCTCAATAGAATCTTCTATTTTTTCTTTTGAGTGTTTCAAATTCCCAATCATTGAATAGGTGTAAGAGGGTTGGTGGGAAAATTCACCTCACATAGTTATTGAGAGCATGGAGTTGAGTACAATCAACATTGTAGAATGTTAGATTCAATTTGCATGGGTAAAAGGAAATTTGAATGGTAAAAGAGAGCGGTTTTTATAGCTTGGGAAAATGAGAAAAGAGAGTTTTGAGTGCTGGAGCTTGAATACAACCATAGTGGGCATGTAAGATATCTTGTTGGAGCTATAATTTCATGGAGAATTAGGTTGTAGGTCTATGCATAATATTTTGTGCAATAGATTACAAAGTGAGCAAGTTAGTTTCTAATGTGAGAATTCATGTTGTAGCTGTACATTCCTGGAGTCCCTAGTATAGATATTTCTTGGCCAACCTATGGTGGAAACCTGGAGGGAGGCGAGATAGCCTAAGGGACTACGTGGCAAAGAAGGGAATCTCATTCCTTGGGTTGTCTAGGTTGAGGGGAAATAGAGCTAGTGAATTGGAATGGTGGTAGGAATTAGCTTGTGTTGAGGGGATAGTATTTAGCCTTAGGAACCACCTTCTTCTTGTAGATTCATAGCCCCAACTCAAGGGTGACTTGTTGTTGCGAACCGGAGCAACAAGTCTATAGTTGGGTGGAATGTACATCCTATACAATTGCTTTCCTATTTGTTAATAAGATAAGTGCTCATATTCACTATGTTTATTTCTGTTAAATGTTGAGTTTAATTGATGTGAATTTCACTCTAAGTTTTTTGTTATTTGTTGTTATATGCTATGTATAAAGGTTGCATTTTAATTTGTGTATTGTATGTCTGCATGTTGTTGTGCATTCTTAATTAATATACATTCGCAAATTTAAAATTATTGTTAGTTGCATGAGTTTGTATTACATGTTGCATACATGTATCATTTAAATTGGTATCGTAGTTTTTTGCGAGTCTATTTTATTGTAACAAGAATGAGTGTGGGAACACTATACAAAATATGGTGAATAAACATATAAGATGAATAGATATATCAAAGACAAAAAAATTCTAAATACTTATAGTATCTAATGTAATGTAATTTTGTTCATATTAATAAAATTATAGATTTTTTTCTTGTAAAAAATAAATTGTGAAAACAATAAGCATAAAATATATAAAATACACAATAAAAAGTAAAAAAACTATTTTTAAGAAAATTTTAAAAACTTAAAAGTCTTTAATATTTTAAAAATGACTAAGATAAATTTGCCCCTCAAATAAATCTTACTTAAAGATACAAAGATGGAATCCTATTAAAATATAAGATTATGATTATATAAAATAAATAATGAAAAGTTAAAAAGTTATATAAATGAAAATTTTCTAAAATACATAATTTAAAAATAAATAAAGTAAATATATAATTAAAAAATATTAACATATAATTAATAATGTTTGTTAATTAGGTTTAGATTAGGTGATTGGAAAAAATGATTGTTATCTTTTCTCCTCGTTTAATTCTTATAAATAACATGTTAAACTTTTAAGAATTTTCTTTGAATAATATAACTGAGAAAAAAATAAAATAAAATAAATTAATAATGCTTACCAATCTCAATCTCATAATAAATATCAAATAAAAAGATAAATAGTAACCCCAAATAAATAATTAATCCTTTAAAAATCTATAATGGAATGAAAAACAAAAACCTTTAATAATAAACATTTTAAAATTTTAAGTTGATTCTTTTAATAAATTTATTTTATAAATGATTTTATTTTAAATGTTATATTTAAATATATATTAGTTTTATATAATGTATAGACTCGAACATGCTTCACTCTATAGACACGAATGGAAGTGGTTTCATTATCCTTGAGAAATACCTCCTTGCTTGCGAGAATAACATTGACAGGAACCAAGGTGAATGGTAAAGGATTTTCACGGTAGCTTGCTTCGCAAGAGTTGCACATATTTTTTTCGAGATGGAGACAAAATTATGACATTAAATTTATGAGGGATGGCCAATCCCTCAAAAAAAACTATCCCTAAAAATATTAGTAGAGACAACAAATCCATTTGTCATTCTATTGAAAGAAATCATGATCGATGCTGAGAAAATTTCTCAAGAATTTTAAAATGTTCTAGGTTGTTGTGAATTTATTTTTATTGATACTATCGAGAGGTCGGGGGGTGGGAAGGGTTATTGGGTGGAATAAATGTTCTTTTACCTTTACCAATTCCTGCATTTTTACAATAGGTATAGGGACTACTTTGTTCTCTATGAATCCTGGGAAATAAATTACCCTTCTTAATGTATATGGGCCATATATGGATAGGGTGGGTTACAAAGATAAGATTTTCAAAATGGACTGATTTCATATTGATTTAGTTGTGCTAGGAGGGGATCTAAACTTCACTCCAAGAGCCTCAAAAGTATTTGGACCAACTACACAGGTGAATTGTCTTTTTGGTTATTTTATTAAAAAGTTAGAAGAAGTAGGCTTACTAGATGTTGAACATGCCAAATTGACCCCAACCTAGAGGAATAAGAGATCAAGAGAGGCTCATATTGAAAAGAGGATTGATAATCTCTTGATATCTAAAGCATTCCTTGATGAAGTAACTTGAATTAGACAATGGGTTTTCTTGAGGGAGAATTTTGACCATAATCTAGTCACATTGACTAGAAGTAGCTCCTACCCAAGGGAAACATGCTAGTCCATTCAAGATGAATCTAGAATGGACGAAGGAAGAGAAGTTTATCCACAAAATCAAAGAGGTATGAGAGTATTATGATGGAGACTTGAGATAATCTTCTCCTAAATAATTTCATTGAAATTTGAAGAAGTAAAAAAAGGTAGTTCTACACTGGGAAAAGGATAAAAAGCAGAATAATGATAAAACTCTTAGGTAAGAGGAGGAAGCCTTGGAACTACATTATAACAGTGAAGGCTTTGGTTATTTGACAAAGGAAAATTAGAGGTAAAATTTCTTGAAGACAAAAAAAAAAACAAATTCTACTAGAAAAAATAGAAAGAATGAAGGCTTAAAAGTAGAGCTTTATGGCTCTACGATGGAGATGAAAACATAAAGTTTTTTCATAGATATGCAAATTGTAGGAAGAAAATTAATTCAATATGGAAAATAGAAAAGGAGGATGTCACATGGGAATCAAAATTTAAGGATATAGTCGTAGGACTAAATTACTTATCCCTTTTCAAACGGGATTCTCAAGCCACCATAGGAGAGGTAATAATATTTTCAAATTATTTTCCAATCTTTGTCAATCCTAAGGACAATTGAGCTTTGATGGAGGAATCTCAAAAAGAAGAGTTGCTTTGTTTTCTTTTGAGTTTCTAGAAGGACAAAATTCTAGGATTAGATGGTCTTCTTATGGAATTTTTTCTAGGGTGTTATGATTTTATAGGAGAAGTTTTAGGAAGGGTGGTTGAGGCCACCAAAATAATAGGAAAAATGTTTGGAGCC
>SNQJ01S0008184.1:90973-128713 GCA_010110895.2 Picea sitchensis
AACAATGTTTATTAATTAGGTTTAAATTAGGTGATTGGGAAAAATGATTGTTATCTTTTTTACTCACGTTCAATTCTTATAAATAACATGTTGAGCTCTTAAGGATTTTCTTTGAATAATATAATTGAGAAAAAAATAAAATAAATTAAATTAATAATACTTACCAATCTCAATTTCATAATAAATATCAAATAAAAAGATAAATAGTAACCCCAAATAAATAATTAATCCTTTAAAAATCTATAATGGAATGAAAAAAAACCTTTTAATAATAACATTTTAAAATTTTAAGTAAATTATTTTAATAAATTTATTTTATAAATGATTTTATTTTAAATGTTATGTTTAAATATACATTAGTTTTATATAATGTATAGACTCGAACATGCTTCACTCTATAGACACGAATGGAAGTGGTTTCATTATCTTTGAGAAATACCTCCTTGCCTGCGGGAATAACATTGACAGGAGCCAAGGTGAATGGTAAAGGATTTTCACGGTAGCTTGCTTCGCAAGAGTTGCACATATTTTTTTTCGAGATGGAGACAAAATTATGACATTAAATTTATGAGGGATGGCCAATCCCTCAAAAAAACTATCCCTAAAAATATTAGAAGAGACAACAAATCCATTTGTCATTCTATTGAAAGAAATCATGATTGATGGTGAGAAAAATTCTCAAGAACTTTATTGATATTATCGAGAGGTCGGGGGGTGGGAAGGGTTATTGGGTGGAATAAATGTTCTTTTACCTTTACCAATTCCTACGTTTTTACAACATGTATAGGGACTGCTTTGTTCTCTATGAATCTTGGGAAATAAATTACTCTTCTTAATGTATATGGGCCATCTTCTTAATGTATATGGGCCATATATGGATAGGGTAGGTTACAAAGATAAGATTTTCAAAATGAACTGATTTCATATTGATTTAGTTGTGGTGGGAGGGGATCTAAACTTCACTCCAGGAACTTCAGAAGTATTTGGACCAACTACACAGATGAATTGTCTTTTTGACTATTTTATTAAAAAGTTAGAAGAAGTAGGATTACTAGATGTTGAACATGCCAAATTGACCCAACCTAGAGGAATAAGAGATCGAGAGAGGCTCATATTGAAAAGAGGATTGATCATCTCTTGATATCTAAAGCATTCCTTGATGAAGTAACTCTAATTAGACAATGAGTTTTCTTGAGGGAGAATTTTGACCATAATCTAGTCACATTGACTGGAAGTAGCTCCTACCCAAGAGAAACATGCTAGTCCATTCAAGATGAATCTAGAATGGACGAAGGAAGATAAGTTTATCAACAAAATCAAAGAGGTATGAGAGTATTATGATGGAGACTTGAGATAATCTGCTCCTACATAATTTCACTGAAATTTGAAGAAGTAAAAAAAGGTAGTTCTACACTGGGAAAAGGATAAAAAGCAGAATAATGATAAAACTCTTAGGTAAAAGGAGGAATCCTTGGAACTACATTATAACAGTGAAGGATTTGGTTATTTGACAAAGGAAAATTAGAGGTAAAATTTCTTGAAGACAAAAAAAAAAACAAATTCTCCTATAAAAAATAGAAAGAACAAAGGCTTAAAAGTAGAGCTTTATGGCTCCAGGATGGAGATGAAAACATAAAGTTTTTTCATAGATATGCAAATTGTAGGAAGAACATTAATTCAATATGGAAAATAGAAAAGGAGGATGTCACATGGGAATCAAAATTTAAGGATATAGTCGTAGGACTAAATTACTTCTCATCCCTTTTCAAACGGGATTCTCAAGCCACCATAGGAGAGGTAATAATATTTTCAAATTATTTTCCAATCTTTGTCAATCCTATGGACAATTGAGCTTTGATGGAGGAATTTCAGAAAGAAGAGTTGCTTTGTCTTCTTTTGAGTTTCTAGAAGGACAAAATTCTAGGATTAGATGGTCTTCTTATGGAATTTTTTCTAGGGTGTTATGATTTTATAGGAGAAGTTTTAGGAAGGGTGGTTGAGGCCACCAAAATAATAGGAAAAATGTTTGGAGCCTTCAACACATATTTTCATGCACTGGTTCCCAAGGATGATAACCTGAAAAATTCAAGATAATTTCTTTATGCAATTGTATCGACAAAATCATCTTCAAGGTAATAGAAAGAAGACTAGAAAAGGTCATGTAAAGACAATTTTTTGATGAATAGTTTGGTTTTTTAGAGGGAAGACACATTGCATTAGGGATTGCTCAAGAAGGACTCCACTCAATCAAAGTTAGGAATCAAATATCAATGGTGGTCAAAGTGGACCTATCCAAAGCATATGATAGGGAAAGATGGTTACATCTTAGACTTATCCCCATTCAATTTTTGTCATGAGTTTGTAGTATGGGTAATGGATTGAATTACTTCTTCATAATTTGTTGTTATGATAAATGGGGCAATATATCCTTTCTTCAGGACACAAAGAGGCCTTAGACAAGGGTTCCCTTTATCCCCTCTCCTTTTCCTTTTAATTGCTAAAGGTTTGAGTAGATTATTAAAGGAGGCTTCTGAAAATGGAAGTTTCAAAGGGATTAATATTGATACATCCTGCAATATCACTCACATATTATTCGTTGATGACATATTAATTTTTTGTGAGGGATATAGAAGGGTTCTTGAGAAGTTTAAAGACATCAAGGACTTATTTTGTAAGGCATCAAGTATGAAAGTTAACCTACAAAAATCAACAATCTTTGTGTGGGGTATTTCTGAGTAGGAGAAGAACTTCATTACACAAATGTTTCCCTACCAATTGGTAGATATAAATNTTCTTTTGAGTTTCTAGAAGGACAAAATTCTAGGATTAGATGGTCTTCTTATGGAATTTTTTCTAGGGTGTTATGATTTTATAGGAGAAGTTTTAGGAAGGGTGGTTGAGGCCACCAAAATAATAGGAAAAATGTTTGGAGCCTTCAACACATATTTTCATGCACTGGTTCCCAAGGATGATAACCTGAAAAATTCAAGATAATTTCTTTATGCAATTGTATCGACAAAATCATCTTCAAGGTAATAGAAAGAAGACTAGAAAAGGTCATGTAAAGACAATTTTTTGATGAATAGTTTGGTTTTTTAGAGGGAAGACACATTGCATTAGGGATTGCTCAAGAAGGACTCCACTCAATCAAAGTTAGGAATCAAATATCAATGGTGGTCAAAGTGGACCTATCCAAAGCATATGATAGGGAAAGATGGTTACATCTTAGACTTATCCCCATTCAATTTTTGTCATGAGTTTGTAGTATGGGTAATGGATTGAATTACTTCTTCATAATTTGTTGTTATGATAAATGGGGCAATATATCCTTTCTTCAGGACACAAAGAGGCCTTAGACAAGGGTTCCCTTTATCCCCTCTCCTTTTCCTTTTAATTGCTAAAGGTTTGAGTAGATTATTAAAGGAGGCTTCTGAAAATGGAAGTTTCAAAGGGATTAATATTGATACATCCTGCAATATCACTCACATATTATTCGTTGATGACATATTAATTTTTTGTGAGGGATATAGAAGGGTTCTTGAGAAGTTTAAAGACATCAAGGACTTATTTTGTAAGGCATCAAGTATGAAAGTTAACCTACAAAAATCAACAATCTTTGTGTGGGGTATTTCTGAGTAGGAGAAGAACTTCATTACACAAATGTTTCCCTACCAATTGGTAGATATAAATCTTATCCTGAAGTAATTATGTTTCCACTTGAAGCTAAATATGTACAAAAAATGTGATTGGAAATGATTGATGGATAAAGAGGAAAAAATATTAACACATGGTGTAATAGGTGGATTTTCCAAGGGGGACAATTGGTTTCAGTCAAAGATGTCTTGGAAATGATTCAAGTATACTGGATGTCACTTGCATGGATTCCAAAAAGAGTTTTGGAAGTTATTAGGTGGTTATGTTATAGATTCATATGGTGCATGGATCAAGGGAAAAACTGATTTTCTCTCACTTCATAGAAGAATATAGCCCTACCAAAATCAAATGGAGGTTGGGAACTAAAGAACCCATTTCTCTTTTAAAAACCTTTTGCAACAAAAAATGTTTGGAGGTTAATCCAATAAACTAGGCTATGGGTACAAGTAATTAAAGACAAATATATAGCCCCATACACTATCGAGAAATGGGTTACAAACCCTCGAAAATGAGTTCCAAATTCTTCAATATTGCGAAAAGCAATCAACTCTTCCTTTCAATTGGTTGAAAATGAGTTGATATGGTAATTTGGTAAATGAGACATAGTACAAATTGGTCTTCATCCATAGGTTGGTAGTAAATGAAGGCATAGGTTATCTCCACAACTGATACTTGAGTTACATGGAAGAGGTTACTATATGTTAAGGTAGTTTGTGAATTGGCCCAGGACATCCATTTGTCACTAAGATTGGATGACCTCGAGGGAGTTAGTGTTATAAACCTAACTTGCACCAAACATGCATACATGGCATCAAGCAATCTTACTTGCTATTTTTAACAAGCCAATACTGAACAACTCTTCTTAAAAACCATTTTTTTGAAGATGTACGCGCCATGCACCACTACTTCCCGCGTATGTATGCTAGTTGCACCACAACTGCCCACATACGTACGCTAGCTACACCATTACATCCCGCGTATACCCACAAAAGTTGCAAGGGATTTGTTGAGATTACGGGCTATTGGGCGGTTTCCTAACCAATTGACAGCCTATAGCCCGTCACCCAACCGAATAACCATATTTTTGGCATATAAAAAGAGGTGTTGGGGTCTCATTCCAAGGAGAAACATAGCAACAGTGAAACTCTGCCCATTTTGCTTCCCCCCCTTGCCCCAAGAATTTGTAGCCACATTGTGAGTTTTGAGCCAAAATTCCCTATTCTAGCCTTTTTTCTCATCCATAAGCCTATGCCCATTCTCTAGAGAGAAGTGTAAGAGAATAAGGATACATGGAAGCAGTTGGAGCTTGGTGAAGAGGAGCCCAGGACCGGGTTCGAGGAGCAATCGCCGAACTCATTTTGTAAGTGACTTTGCAAGATTAATATAAAGAATTACTTTTTCCGTCCCGCCATATGATGTGTTTAATCTTGATGTTTGATTTACATTTTGTTATGACATCTAACCCACTAATTCATATATAGAATGCATGCTCATAGTTTCTTGTTTGTCTTTTGGTGAATGTAGGTCATCCTTGGGAGGAGATTTGCAGTTGAGAAGCGACCGAACGCAAAGGGATCGACACTAGACGCGGAGTTTAAGGTAAGACTATCGGATCCCTATACTTTGTACCTTATGCATGAATGTGGGGTATTGTCAGGATAGTTGTTAAAAGTAGGAGACTTTAGACGGTTAGCTATGCTTGCACTTTAGAACCCTAGTGTAGTCCGTAGGTGGGTTTTCCCACTATAGAAGTAATATTTTCATGGGTTTATGGATAAAATGACAGTGAAGCATGCTCAGTTGGCTTGAGTTTTGGGTCTAGTTTCTCTATGAAAACTGATTATTTGCCCAGCTTTGAGCCTTGCACATGAGTATTACCACTAGTCTTTGTGTTTAAGATTGTCACTCCATTTTCGTCTATGTGGTTGATATTTTTCGATCCTCTGGGTTGCAATGTGAATTGTTATAAGTTAAAGTTTTCTTGCCTTGACTTGGCAAAGCCCCAACCTGCTAGTTATCATAGCGTTTCCCTCATTGACACTGTTTTCTGGAAAGAATTACACAGTTGGATTTAAACATCACCCAGAAGTTAAATGGAAGCATTATATATGCTTTTGGTCGAGCACGTGTTGTGCTTGGGTGCTCATATTACAATGTTTAAAAGGTCACTTCTTTTCGTTCCCTGTTGGAGGTGACCGACTGTCATTTGGGTAACCCTCACTGTCAAGACTATTTACATGTTATTGTCTATGGTAAATTTTAAAAGGCACGAGTTGTCTTTGTTTTCGAGGATTTAATCCTCTGATCGAACCACCTATTCTTAATCTCCATTTATTGTGTTTAAACCTTAAATATCATCTTGACATCGTTTCAATCTAGTCAAGGGTAAATAAGCATTGTGTGTGTTGGTTGATTGGGCATGATTTGCTCTGTTTCTAGTTGGGAAATTTAAGAAGTTTGTACATGCTAATTTATGTGAAGCTTGGGATCGAAGAGTTGCATGTTATTTGTTAAATGTTATTCGAATCAATACTTATGTGATTATATTTGAAAGACACCTATGTGTGAATGAATTGGGGCTCGATTAAGAGTTTTAATGCCCAGTTTGATCGTGTCGAACAATGTTTGAATAATGGACATATGGTGGTAAATATTGTGCATATTCTTATTGTTTTAAAGAATAAGGATTGGATACAAATGGTTGGAAACACTGTGTGTATTTCTATTGGTTTTAAAAGAAAAAGAGATTTAGCATTGGAATTATAGATGGTCATGGCTCAAAGAGTTATTATGTTCATCATATCGATTGTAATACTGTTGTTAGGAATGCTATATAAATATTATATAGATGCCAAGGTTGATGTAATTGAGTATTTCTAGGCATATAAATTGTTTTTTTTTTTAAATCCAGCAAGCAATCTGTAAAGGAAGTAACAGTTTAGATGGTGGTTTTGAGAGGTGAATACTGATTGAATTGTGGAAGTCTAAACAGAGTTATGTTTGATTGTTTGATTTGATTTATTTTTATATGAACAGTATCCATATTATGTCCCTGTCATGATACCACTTTTCGCTCATTATATTCCCTTCATAATCCCAATTTCATTTATGAAATCCATGTTCTGTAAAATAAATTAAAAGGGTATGTGTAACATCGACAAAATATATAACACAACAATGGTTGGCAACTAATATTTTGGTATATTTTGTTAAGTTTTAAGCTATTATTAGGTTTCTTTTCAATTTACTAGATAACCATAGCATAGATAGGATCATTGAGAAATGCACAATCACAAGAGACCTCATTTATCCTGGGAAACCCTCATGGGGGAGAAAACCCAGCAAAAAATTCCTTAATATAGATAGCCAATACAATGCCAAGAGATAACTCAAACAATACAGAAAGTCCTCTCCTAGTAATGCGCCTCTCTCTCTCTCTCTCTCTCTCTCTTCCTTCTTCTCCAACTGCAGCTCCAAACTTGCGCTCTAATGAACAAGTGAGTGAGTGTACAAATGAGGCGTTGGCCTCTCTTATTTATACAATCTGGCAGGTGTGAATTGAGGTTTCTTTTCACTAGCAGGCCCGACTTCTCATTCTGGGTGGTTATAACCACTTTAATATATTCTGGGGGCCGACTTCTAATTTATCCTATTACAATTAGGGTTTGACCAATCCGCAAACGGGGTTTTGGTCATTTACAATACCCGACATGATCAATCCACAAAAGGGGATTTATCTAATGAATAATACATCAATAATAAATAGAATAATCTTTGCAGTTACAATATTTCAACACTCCCCCTTAACAAGAAGGGTATTCTACAATAGCATCATGCGAGAGAGAGGGCAGCATCATCAACAACATCTTGGAACAATGACTGGCATATCTATAAATCATCAGAAGTTTTTCTCATCATCAATATCATCATTCACAGCAGGGAGCTGGAATGGCATCATGTTGGTACAGAGGCATACCCAGGGTTCAATGCTCAAGAGTGCACCAACAAAACCCTAACTACTGGCCCTTTCATCAACACCTACAAAGTGGATGAAGTCTCACCCGAGGTAGAGGCAGGGGTGGTTGCACGACTCTAGTGTATGCAACCTTAGCTGGGACATAGATCTATGATCATAATACTTTATCAAAGCACTTAGCAGTTACAGTTCATTAGTCTTTAACCAGTATCTACTTTGCAGATAAAACCCTAATTACAGATCACCGCAATATTCATCAAGATCTAGTATATTCAAGCACTAAGCACATTCACATAGGTTAGATCTAGCATTCATCCATATCATTAAGCACAAAACATCAACAGATATATCTATCATTCATCTATATCAAAGCACTTAAGCAAGTAAACACATCAATACATCACACAAAGCATAGAAACACAGGATATACGTGGTTCACCCCCAGCCCGAGGCTACGTCCACCAACTCTTCTTCTCTTTTATTGTCTTCTATCAATCATCTACAAGCATAGAGCCGTAAAATCCTACTCTTCATAGGACAGAAGATCTGCGTGCACTTCGCTAGATCCTCCTTCCTCAAGCTAGGTTACAACACAAAGCCTTTACACAGTCCCTTATAGTCACTTGCACTTAGCCTTGCAAGTCTCTTGCAGCATGCACAAAGCATTTACAACTATTACTTGCACTTAGCACTATATCACACAGATGCATATCTTTCTCTAGCACTCAGCAAGGCACCAGGCTCTCTCTTCTTTACCCCTCGACTTACATCACCTATACATCTATTTATACGTTACAATATGGGCCTAAACATGAGTAAACCCATGGGCCACCATCCCCATACTCGTTACATAACCCAAAGCCCAAAAATCCCTAACAAGGGGATGAGATCCCGTGATCTCCACTTTGACTTGTGCTCTGCCTTCGACAGCCTGTCAAACTCCCAAAACAGGTCAAAAGTGACCAAAGATCTCCAAAACTTGGTCACAAGCCAACAGGCCCCCAACACTCACCTATGATTCATCCCGCGTGACTCTGCTCTGGGTAGCTCTGCTTCAAAAGCCTCGAGCTTGGCTCGAGCTGCTTCGACTTATTGTTGTGCCAAGGCCTCCTGCTCGATGAAATCTTGGATAAATGATTCGTTGGCAGGTCCCTCTAAGCATTGTTTGACTTCGACGACTAATTGTTCTAGCTTTTCTCCTTGGGATTCAATCTCTTCAAACAGTTGGTACGCTTCGTCCTGGACTGGTTGGAGCCTCTGTGTCACTTCCATGACTTTGCTCTAAATGGTGTGGACCTATTGTTGAGAAGCGCGTTGTTCCTGGGATCGCTTCAACCTTTCAACTGTTGACAGGAGCTTCAACTACACCTATACTGTTGCTTCTTTCTTATTTTCTTCCTGGAGTTGTGACTCCAGTGTCTTTAGTTTAGGGTCTTCAGTAAGTCGCTCGTAGGTCTGTGCACTGTGATCACTTAGTTGTTTACATTCCAAAGCTAGTGTTGTGATCCTCTCAACTGCGCTCTGGGCAGTGGCTTCTCTTTGGTCTTGCACATTCTATGGGATGTGTGTCACTACTTGTAGCTCTAAGTCTATTATTCTCTGTTGAAGATGTTGAATGACTTCAACAAGCCTTGCTGCTTGATGCTCCACTAGTTCTTCCACCTTTTTCTCTAAGCCTGTCACAAAGAAAAGTTCTCTACTGACTACTTCCTTTATTCCAACCTGCTCTGCGAGAAGTTGTTCTTTCTCCTATCAGATATGCACTTTATCCTCTTCAAACCTGGTCTGGAGGTCGACCTTCTCCTGCTGTGCAACTCGACGTTTCTCTATGACTACTTCTTACACTTACTCTAGGTCCACTGTGGCCTGTTCTGTTTCTTCCTGTGCACGACAAAGTCGGGCTTCGGTCACATCGGCTAGTCTGCGGAGTTGGGTAGGCTCATCTCCCAACTCTGGTGCTTCTGATGGCGGGGTCGCAGTGGACATTGTGCGACTGGAGTGAAGGGCCTGCTGCACCCCTCTGAGTTCTGCCTCAATTCTATCATACATCTCCTTCTTCTTGGCTTCATGTTTCTGCAAGATATCCTGCGAGGCGTCTGATACAATCGTGATGATGAAGTCGAAGTCATCGAGCATGAGAACCGTTTGCAGCTTATTCCTGGTGGCTTTCGATTTCTTCCGAGAAGTAGGTTTCGTGGGAGGAACCTTCCTTTTCTTAGAGGGATCAACCTCATCAACAGGATCCCTAGGTGGGGTTAGTTCACCTTGCTTCTATAGATCATATTTTCCATTGGTCTCCTCTTTATCTACTTCATCATCACCTCCTAGTCCAGGTGAGTCTGAAGTAGTTTCTTCTGATGCACTGCTCAGCTGTTGGATGTCTTATGTGTTCTTCCTTCTGTTAGTTCCAGGTGTATCATGTACTTTGCGAGTGGCCTCTGAGCTGCCAATTTGTTCTGGATCAGACATTTTTACGAGGTCAACAGGGATAAGGAGCTTTGTAGACCAATCCTTATTTATCTCTTCGAGGTCCTCCTCTATGAGCTTATAGTATGACTGAAGCTCTTCTTTATGCTTGTTTGCACGCGCAATAATATAAATAAAGTGTCGATATGCGCAGAACTTTATAAGGGGTCTGAAATGGTACAGGGTGTTCGACGTCATACGAGGGACAACTTCAATAGCCCTCTTCAACTGGAGATGGTATGTATGGAATACTGCATCCGACTGCCACTATTTTCCCATATCACTCGAGTACTAGAGCGTGGTGAACTTCACAGTGAGTGGTTCTAATGGCTCGATGTCAGGGAAGGTCGCACCTTCTGGCATATCCCAAGCTATAAATGTGTTGAGGATCAGGATCCAGCTAAAGTGGAACTCATAGCCTTGATCCTGTGCTTCACGACAATCCAATTCGACCTGATTGACTAAGGACTTTTCCCAATTCATCTAGAGTCCTTCTATACATTTCCCTAAGAGGTCTACAACAAACCCTATGACATGCGTACGTCTGTTCTTTCTTACTAGCTTTCCTGCGATCAACTGGCAAGCCAGGCGCACTTCACCATTCTGGATGGAAGCTACCTTGTAGCCTCGCATCCCCTTTTCTACATCTCCATATGTGTCTTTAATTATTTGTGCTAGTGCGCGGTCTGCATAATTCTTGTGGATCGAGTCCATACATGCTCAATCTGGTGATCCTATGGATCAACGTCGGATCGACTGTGATGCGTCTATCTAACCATAGATAGCCACCATGGTAACATGATAGTAGGAGCTTGGCAGGCACGTTAACCTCTTGGTGCCTTCCAAAATGTGGAATCTTCATCACATTCAAGATGGTGGACTGCGCGAGGTTCATAGTCCATGGTTGGGGGATGATTCTCGAGTTCTTCCCCTTCGTCCTAGTCAAGTATCTATGAGGAGAAAGCATATTGTAATTATTGAGGTCCCCTAGGTTGAAGTTGCTAAATTTCAATGACACGATCTTATCCTGTTGTGTTCTAATTGCACGTATCCCGTTCGGGAGGTACGCAGTAACCAAGGCGTAATCAAAGTCTCTAGGGACACTGTCATGACTCACCACACTAGCTAGAGGTGGGATGTAGTCGAGCAGGATAGTAGGGATTAACTTCTCATTCACCAAGTCATCTTGGTGCTTGGTTCTCTTCTCTGCTGCAAATCGGGATGGTTCGGATCCGTGAGCAGTCAATGGAGAGGCTTTCACTCCTTGCGTTGATGAAGCCTGAACTCATGTGGACATCACTCTCTCGGCCATCTGATCGATTAAAACTTCTTCAACCGACTTCTCTACGGCGTTGAGTTCGTCCGACATGCACGCTCATGATCAGATAACTCAGGTCGATGAATGAATACTTGATGTTATAGAACAGGTGTCGATCTCAGTAAACACAGCACGGTAACAATGAGTTCTCTCGTGGGCTCAGATACAATTCAAAAAAGTATTCTCAATGCAACAGTTGATGGACTAAGTAGACAGCGAGGTAACAGATCTCTCCAATGGGCGAGAAGACTTCATCAATGCAGTTGTACTCATTATGGCGCGGTCCCAACAGTCTGATGGTGAGTTTTTCAGTCATAACTATTGTTCTAACCGTTCGGGAGTGTCATTCTAACGGCCATAATGTCTTCAACGGTCATATTGCTCCGCCATGGAAAATTTCCATGTTATGTTGTTCTGATATCCCAACGAAGTTCCAATTTTTCAAACCTTCCTTCTGCGAAGTCCCCTCTGGAACTTCCTGCAACTTCTCTAGCTTTTCTCTCTTCTTACTGAGATTTCTAGCCTTCTTCCCTGTGATCTTTGTCTCGGTATTTATTTTTACATTCTTATTCTTATCTGTACTCAACATAGTAACTTCATGCTGTTGAGATTTGTTCATAGGGTTCAAGGGTAATACTTTTTCTTTGTCTAGGGTAGGTGCTTCATTATTTTTTGATTCTTCTTATGTCCTCTCAACTTCGACATCCAAATTTTTGTTCCTAAACAACTTCGATCTGTTCTCCTGTTCTGCAATCAAGTGCGCTATCCTTCTTGTCATGAAATCTTTTAATTCTTTATTTTTTTGTTCTAGGGATTCCTCTTCTTTTCTTCTGGTCTGATCTCTCTCAATCCAGGGTTTTCCTAATAACATAGCAAATGGAATGATGTTCTCAATAAATTTAACAACCTCAAAATATTCCTTTGTCGAAGCTCCATGAGCACTCATAGATGTCTGGGTGAGTCTTCCACATAAGGTTGTCATCTTTCCTCTGAATAATCCTATTCCTCCCAATGAAGGAATCGTAGCAGGCTTTCCTAGAATTTCCCAAATTCTTTCTGTCATAATATTCACCTGTGTTTCTTCATCCAGAACACAGTCAATGTCGAAGTCTCCTATTCTTGCTTCTATAAGTTATTTTTCTTTGAATATCTTTGATAATTTGATATTTCTATGATGATTTAGGGTTTCTTTCATTCGTAGCAATACATTCTCTAATTCTTTCTAGGGTTCTTCCATGGTCTTAGTTTCTTGATCTTCCTCAGGGTTTTCTTGTCTCATATTCATTCTTTCAACCTTAACAATCATTCTAGGGCAATCCAAAACTTCATGGTCCATAGCTTTATAACAAATACAACTAGGTATTCTATCAGGGCAATCCTTAGGAAGATGTCCTGGTCTTCTGCAACTATAACAAAGGGTTAATCTTCTCTTTCTCCTAAATGATCCCCAACCTTTCTTGTATTGCGCACTAGGATCATAGTAGCTAACCTGCCAAAAATTCTTCCTAGGATCCTACATCCATTTGTTAGTCCAAACATTCTTTCTATGCATAGGAATAACATATCTTTCATCAGATCTACTCATATCAAACCTTCTTTCATCTAGTTGTGCCCTAGTTTTCAGATTAGGAATTTTTTTATCAAACATACCTAGATGCATACTTTTGAAACAAAAATTTCCACTTATCTTACCTTTTCAATCAAAAAATTTCACTGTTCTTACCTTTTCAGAGCACAAAGCTTCAAGATCTTACCTCTTTTCTTCATATTTGACTTCTCTTCTTAGCATAGAGATTTACAGGTCAAGTAGAATAATGTGCACTAGGGAAATAGATCTACGCACGAAGATTTCTCTTTTCTATCAGTTCCCAGAAATCGCAGTTTCAGTTCCTAGACAACAAAACCATTTTTTGGTACAAAGGAAGACCCAGGGTTCAACGCTCAAGAGCGCACAAACAAAACCCTAACTACCAGCCCTTTCAGCAACACCTGCAAAGCAGATGAAGTCTCACCTGAGGTAGAGGTAGGGGTGGTTGCAGGACTCCAGTGTCTGCAACCTTAGCTAGGACACAGATCTGTGATCACAATACTCTATCAAAGTACTTAGAAGTTACATTTCATCAGTCTTTAATTAGTATCTACTTCATAGATAAAACCCTTATTACAGAGCACTGCAGTATTCATCCAGATCTAGTATATTCAATCACTAAGCACATTCACATAGGTTAGATCTAGCATTCATCCATATCATTAAGCACAAAGCATCAACAGATCTATCTATCATTCATCTATATCAAAGCACTTAAGCAAGTAAACACATAAACACATGAATACATAGCACAAAGCATAGGAACACATGATATACGTGGTTCACCCCCAGCCTGGGGCTACGTCCACCAACTCTTCTTCTCTTTTATTGTCTTCTGTCAATTGTCTACAAGCATAGAGCCACAAAATCCTACTCTGCATAGGATAGGAGATCTGCGCGCACTTTGCTAGATCCTGCTTCCGAGAGCTAGGTTACAACACAAAGCCTTTACACAGTCACTTTCACTTAGCCTTGTAAGTCTCTCACAACATGCACAAAACATTTACAACTATTATTTGCACTTAACACTATATCACACAAATGCATATCTTTCTCTAGCACTCAACAAGGCACCAAGCTCTCTCTTCTTTACCCCCCTACTTACATCGCCTATACATATATTTATACATTACAATATGGGCCTAAACATGGGAAACCCATGGGCCACCATCCCCATACCCGTTACATAACCCAAAACCCAAAAATCCCTAACAAAGGGTCGAGATCCCGCGATCTCCGCTTCAACTTGTGCTCCACCTTCGATAGCCTCTCAAAGTCCCAAAACAGGTCAAAAGTGACCAAATATATCCAAAACTTGGTCAAGGGCCAACACATCATCATCCTCATCAGCATGATGATAAGGTAACATCATCATCATCTTCAGCGTGAGGCTAAAGTAACATCATCATCTTCGGCATAAAATATGAAATAACATCATCATCATCATCATAATCATCTTTGACAATGAGCTGAAGTGGCATCATCATCATCATCTTCAGCAAGAAGCTGAAGTGGCATCATCATCATCATCTTCAACAAGAAGTTGGAATGGCATCATCATCATCAAATTCAGCGTGAGGCTAAAGTAACATCAACATCTTCGACATGAAAGATGAAATAACATCATCATCATCATAATCATCTTTAGCAAGGAGCTGAAGTGGCATCATCATCATCATCTTCAGCAAGAAGCTGAAGTGGCATCATCATCATCAACTGCATCAACATGGATTAGTATAACACTAAGACATCATCATCATCAATAACAACACAAGGCTGATACAACATCAAAAACAACAGTATCAAAACACAAGGGATGGAGCATCACGAACAACAACAACATCACAACACGAAGGTTGGAGCATCATCAACATCAGCACTAGACTGATATTCTTCAGCACGAGGCTGGCATCATAAACACAAAGTTGGCTACACAATATAATCAGCACAAAGATGGCATCATAGTATGAGGTTGGCACATCATCACAACACTAGGTTGGCACATCATCATAGCATGAGGCTGGCACATCATCACAGCACGAGGTTGCCACATCATCACAACACGAGGCTGGCATGTCATCAACATGAGGCTGGCATCACATCAATTAAGCTGGCACATCATCACAACGATTAAGTTGGCACATCATCACAACAATTAAGCTGGCACATCATCACATCAATTAAGTTGGTACATCATCACAACAATTAAGTTGGCACAGCATCACAACAATTAAGTTGGTACATCATCACATCAATTAAGCTGGCACATCATCACAACAATTATGCGGGTACATCATCACAGCAATTAAGATGTCATCACAACACTAGGCTGGCACATCATCATTTTGTGGTACTCTGACAGTCCCTAAGGAGTTGCCCAGGAATCATAAGATTCCCTAGGATATAAAATCTTAACAGAGCTACCACGTGGTACTCTGACAGACCGTCCTTACTGGACCTTTGGGATATGCCCAGGAATCATAAGATTCCCTAGGATTATAAGAATCCTAACGAAGCTACCACTACTGATTAAGATACCATAGTATCATCAACACTACTCCCCCTTTCGAGGGAGGTCCTTTCGGACTATACCAAGCTTGTCTCGAAAGTGCTCAAACTTTACATGAGATAGAGGCTTGGTCAACACATCAACAACATGTTCATCCATGCTAACATACTGGAGCTTTGTGGCTCCTCTCTGCACCATATCACGAATGTAATGTTATTAGATATTTATGTGCTTCGACTCATTATGGAACACATCATCTCCATACAACTCTAGTTACCACATAGGATCATGGTGGCTTCCATATCCAAATCAAATAGATCTGTCAACAACATCCGAAGCCATACGAATTCACAACTGGCGGAACATGTAACAATGTATTATGATTTTGCCATGCTCGGAGCAATGTTGAATTGGTCCCTACTCTGCCATGAAGTCATGTCTAACTCCAGACTGAAAAAACATCCTGAAGTGATCTTTTTATCAGAAGCACTTCTAGCTCAATTTGAATCGGTGTAACCACTCAGTCTGAAGTCATGATCTCTAGTACAATAGAGACCAAAATCCAACGTACCCTTAAGGTATATCATCATATGTTTTGTAGAAAAAATTTGAATATGTTTGGGTTCTACTAGATATTGACTCAAGGTAAAACATATATTTGGCCTGGTATTCGTCAGATACATCATTGAACCAATAATCTGTTTGTAGAGAGTAGCATCAACCAATTCTGACGAGGTATCTACCAGGAGATTCAACTTCGTTTCCTTGGGTGTGTTCATGGATTTATATTTCAACATGTCAAACCTCTTCATTTTCACTGCATGCTTCCCTTGGTTAAGGAAGATCTTCTCTTTGCTCTGCCAAACTTCAAGACCTAAGAGATAATGCATTTAGGTCTTCCATCAAACTCTGTAGCGAGCTTCTTCTACAATCTGAGATGAGATTTTATTCATCTTGTCAAGAATATGTCATCTACTTATAATAGTAACATCACTGGCTCATCATTCATAACCTTGAGATACAGGTTAGAATCAACTTTACTCTTGGTAAAGCCCAAGCTCGTCAGGAAACTGTCAATTCTTCCATATCAATATCTACAAAGCTTCCTTCAACTAGAAGACATGAGTCTTTCTATCTTCAATCTTCAAATCAAAGTTTCTCATTGCATTGTACCAATCTGGTACACTTTCTTAGCTGCAACTCAATATGCACAATCATGTGCTAGCTCTATGTGATCTCTGCAAATCACTATTTGTCTCACTGATTGAGAGTATGTCCTCTCCTCTTTCTGCAATTTTTCCTTCTGGAACTGGGACTCTGCACCTACACCTGCTCTAAGGTTGAGAATGATTGCGTCATCCTCACTGTGGCTGCTGAAATATGTGAGTAACTCCTCTTATTCTATCACGGCAACAACTTCATCTAAAAATGAGAGTGGCTCAATAACTGATACTGAAGATAGCTCTTCTTCTTTCATGGAGGTAACACTATCTTTCATCATAGTCATGTCTCCATGACCCAACTAATGTAATGCACCAACTTCCACTCAATTTTAAATATGGGGATTGCTCCCCTTGTATCTCATACTATATATGAATCATGGTTGTTCTGGTTGTCTTCATAAACACTGGAACTATTTCTTCAATAACTGGAGTAAGTGTCTCATCATAGTCTTCTCCCTCTTGCTGGGAGAATCCTCTTATACACACATCAAGCTTTGTACATCTACAACATGCTTTATCTGTATAGATCAATCTTGGAAGTCAATACCGACTTATCTTCTAGTCTCACGGAAGAATCCATATCCTAGTCTTTCTGACTGGCTTCCTTCTTTGTCATTGAAACAAGGGAATCTTCCAAGAGATTTGATATCTTCTAGGATTTTCTGAAGTTACGATCTAGTCTTCTCCTATCATCCGTCTCCCAATCCTGGAAGTTGTCTCTCCATCTGATCCTTTCTGAGATGAAGCTTATCCTTGATTTCTTCTGAGTCTACAAGGACTTCATCATCTCTTTACAGGGTATTCTTGGTGTTGAATACCAAGTCTAAATGTGAAATATTGAGTCAGGCTTCAAACGAGTTCTGCTTCCAGTCAAGGTGGCTTCATTAACCTTTGAACAATTATGCTATGAGTTCTTGCTCTAATGTTCGGTCATCTTTGGAGCCTTCTGCTCCTTACAATCAATCTTCATATGAGATACTCTGAATCTCAAAAGATAACTTCTTCTTCATCTTCTTTGGTACATGAATGTATATGGTCATCTACGTAGCCTGCTTCTTATCTCATCTAATATGTTGTCTTCTACAACCTTCACTATAGCTTCCTCAAGGTTATCACCCGTGACCTGAACAAGGTCAACAAAACAACAAGCAATAATAATACTCTTTTGATAATAGTATATAAAACAAAGACATGAATAATCATCACAGTAGCTCCTTTAGAGCTATCACTTGTGACCTGTTTGAAGCAAATATCAAAAGTAAGAAATACAATACGAAATGAGGTCAACACTCTTCTAGTGTTGTGATCAAACATTCCTTCATTGTAACCTGGGATCAACACAAGAATTTTTTCCTAGAGGAGATGTTATTTGTATCTGTTACATTAAGCATTTATCTCAATATGCTCACATGCTAACAAGTATAATACTTTTCAAAGACTGCTACCTCAACTATAGTGTTTACTTGTAGAGGACTAGTTATCAACTTGTCATGTGCAGCTTTGAATCTTATTAACTTAATTAATCAAACCTGGAACCTGGATTCTTGTCCTCAAGAATGAGCGTGTTTCTTTTCTTCCAGGTCTCCTCCACTCAAGATGACAAGTTCTTTCTTCAACATGTCTTCTGTACTAAGACAATATGCTATCTTGACAGAAGGTTGGGTTAGAGAATAAACTCTATGATCTCTACTTTAATCCATCTAATACCTTGACTTTAATTTTGACCAAAGGTTAGTATGATGGTCGTATCTTCAACATGCAACCTAGATCAAAATAATGTCATAACAAATAGTTTCATATCAGAATAATCAAACCCAAGTTGCATTATTCCTCTGAATATGTTGGAACTTGAGATCCTTCTGGATCTATGGAAAGAGATCCCTTCTCCTGCAAATGCCCTTTAAAGCTTAACAATCTAAACATATGTGGGTACATACCTCATATAGCATTTGCAGGTAGTGGCACCCTTTGGTAGCAACGGTAATAATTACCAACTCTTAAAAACTTCAAGGGTGAATACAAATGGTACTACGACTGATACTTCAACTAATACTACAATTGCAATTGATACTGCAATTGATTCTAAGATTGCAACTGCAACTGCAACTTAGGGTTTTATGAGGAAACCCTAATTTTTCAAACTTCAAATTTTGAAATTATGATCCAGGGGATAGATGCGTTGAGCTGAGGCGAGTAAGCTAGTGCAGTCAAATTTCTAAAAATCCAAATTTTACCCCCTCAAACTTGACCAGCGGATTTCTGCATTGGTGGTTCTGGTTTTCTGGTACTTCTGGTACTTCTGGTTTTCTGGTACTTTTGGTTTTCTAGTACCGGTGAAAACTAGGGTTTCACTTTCCGGGAGATCTACCCACTGAAAAGGTGTGTTGAAGGTGCCAAACAATTCCTTGGGTTAGGGCACACTTTTCTCGATGGTTTTGAGGCTGAAACTCTTCTTCAATAAAAAGCCATAATTTTCATGTACGACAACAGTGACATTTTTCTTCTTCTTGCGAAAGATGCTCTCTCTAGCTTAGCTCTGATACCATGTTAAGGTTTAAGATATTATTAGGTTTCTTTTCAATTTACTAGATAACCATAGCATGGATAGGATCACTGAGAAATACACAATCACAAGAGACATCATTTATCCTGGGAAACCCTCATGGGGGAGAAAACCCAGCAAAAACTTCCTTAATATATATAGCCAATACAATGCCAAGAGATAACTCAAACAATACAGAAAGTCCTCCCCTACGGTTTTCAAATAGGATATTACATGATGAAGGACACCAAGCATGCACAAATAGAAGGTTGGATTCAATTGGAATATCGGTTCATGACTGGCATGTTAGGAAACATGACCCTAAGGGTTTGGTTCTAAAACATCCATAGCAAGTATCCATTAGCTATCCTTATGCTCATGAGAAGCGCTAGGAATAATTGCTCATAGAGAATGCCCAGGATGGGAAGTTGAGAAAAGGAAATCTCACCCCAATATAACTATTTTCTCTTGCTTATCACTAGAAGAAAAAATTTAAGATTATAAATCAAGAGAGTGTCATACCCAAAACAATTGAATAAGATGCTAATAAAATGGAAGAAGATAGATTAAAGGTAGAACGTGAGCATCAAGTTGTGGTTATTGAATAAGAAAAGATCATCAAGGAACAAGAAAAGAAAAGGAAGGTAGAAGAAGAACAAAAGAAGAAACATGAAGAAGAGGTTTCCCAGGAACTAATGACCAAGCAAAGGATTGAGGCTAAGAGAAAAAAGAAATGACAATGTTTTTTGGAGAAAAGAAAGAAAGAACAAGAAGAAAAAACTAGGCAAGACATGGAAGAGCAAAATAAGGTAAAGGAATAATCAGTTTAGCAGCAAAGAAAAGTAGTGACTTGACAAAGGATGATGAATGGATGGAGAAATTAGGTGTCCCTGTCATTAATGAGAACCGTCCTCAAGATTCAAAGGAGGAAAATGTTACAGAAGCATAACAGGAAAATATTAAGCAAGATACTCAAATATAGGACGAAAACATAACATAGCCAATTGATAGATAGGGCCAAAATCATATTGGTGTCTCAATTGAATATACCCCTCTGCCTAAAGATACATAAGGTGATTTAGATGCCCAAAACCCCAATCAAACCCCTTCAGTAGAAGAAGGCAAGGATACAGGGGGTGTTGATAATGCAATGGAACGAGAGTGGATGGATGAGGACAAGGCCTCTACAAAAGAGAAAACATCTAAACATGGTAAATTAGCCGAGAAAACCCCTAAATAACCCTTCACTCAAGAGACTAAAGGTGAATAAACCATGGAAAAGACACAATAAATTCTCTCAACTGAAAAAACTCAGCAAAATCAAGTTGCAGAGAATGATAAGGATGCCTAAGATGAAGAACATGTTAAAAAGACTTGGGAGGAAAGACAATATGGAAAGACTCAAAAAGATGAGACAATGGAGGAGACTCCAGAGAATCCATTCACTGAAGATACCCAGAAAAATCAAAAAGATGAAGAATTCCAAAAGACTAAGGGGGATGGAAAATATCAATATAGCCAGACTAAAGAGAAGGGTTAGGAAAGCATTCGTGAACACTTTTACACTCCTAACAGTGTGAGTAACATCTTATCCTGGGGAGACCAACCTATACCTCAACATGTTGATGAAGTGGTTCATTTGGAAGTCTTTTCATATGATCGAAAGATGAATTTGATTGTCAAGAGGTCTCAAAGGAAGAGAGATATCATGCTTGAAAGTGGTGTACATCAGAGCGGGTAATTCTTGACACCAAGAAGGCCAAAATGGGTGAGATTGTTTCAATTAGCATGGCTATCACTCATGCTTCATTTGATAAATTTGTAGCTGAGGAAAGAGAGTTAGAACAAGTTAAGAAGGAAATAGCCTCCCTTCAACTCTAGGTCCAATACTATCGGGAGGTCGAAGGAGATGGAAATTTGAGAAATGGTCTCATGGACGAACATGACAAGTGCATACAAATTCAATATGATCTTTTGAGGAAGGCAATAGGACTTCAAGAAGAAACCTTTCTATTGAGATTACACACAGCGAAATACTCATATGGAGTGAAAAGGGTGCAAGAGCCCTGGATCAGGTATAATTCCTTAGAGAAGTGAAAAGAGAGAAAGCCAATGAATACCATGGCATCGATATCCTGACAAAAGAAAAAATTTCCAAAATCACTCAACAACACGATATTGGACCAACATTATGGAGGAACCAAAGGAACAAATGGAAGAGGAATATGACATATGCACTCAAACCTAGGAAAATATCAACCAAACAGTGGTTTACATGTAGTTTTTAACATCCAGATCCTTGTTGGATTTTCAACTGATAGAGTAAGTATCGACGGGTTTGCAGAGGATCATCAATCAGTACCAACATGAAATACAAAAAAATTCGGCCGTGGAGCGAGGGCATGTACATATGTACATAGTGGAGGAGATCAAAAGGGTTGGTCGGCTGGACCAACTGACAAAGAAAATGGAAAAATACACATGTTAGTTCAAGGAAAGAAAGCACACTTTGAGAAAGTTAATGGATCGACACAAATTACCATATAGTGATAGATGCACTGAACTTTTCTCATAGTGATCGACGTACTTAGATGCGCATGAAAGCCCCAAATATCCACGATCACCCGAGTTTTTTGTACATTTTCTAATTATGAGTTTAATATTTTTTACACTCTTAGTGAGTATAAATAAAAGAATCGGTCTTTTAGAAAGGGAGATTTGGTGATAGAGTAATTTTCGGACTATTTTTTAATCGAAAATTATTTCAAGATTAAAGGACAAGCTCCCAAGGAGCCAAGAAGTTTGACATAACCATCTTGTGTACCAATTGTATCGTGGATTACTCTACTATCAATTACAATGTCTGATATGTCTAGTAAGAATTTATATGTGATCAAGTCATCTAGTTTAATTACCTAAATTGCTAGATATTAGTTTAGTTATTCTTTATTATTTATTTTACACTAAATTGTTTGGTTCTTATTAAAAGTTCCAATAATCATAGAATTGTTTTTATGATCATTGATAGAATAAAAATTGAACAACTAGGTGTCTGTGAGGATATGTTGTAACCAAACCTTCCATAAAATTATTTCTTTGAAGAACATAAAATAATTGTTGAGTTATCTTTAGTTTATGTTAAAAGTTGGTTTTAAAAGAGAATAATTTTTTTTTCTCTTGCATGTTTGTTTCTTTTCTTTTTATTTAATTGATAAAACATTCTCTCACTATAATTAGTTCTTTAAGGAACTGAGTATTGTTTATTTGTTGTCCCTAAAGGTTATCCTTGGGGAATATTCTTTATTCTTTCATCCCATTTCTTTTATGCAATGGGTAGACATAAAACAAAAACAAAAAATAGTAAAAGAACCAAAGGATTAAAAGACGAATAACTTTTAAAGCTCATCGAAAGGTTATCAAGCCATTAATCTGGAGGATTATTCCACACAAAACAGGAATGGGTCTAATTGGGCCTCCTCCTTGGGTTTAATCCCTATTATTGAGTCAAATGGAACCCATCCCCCTCAACAGGTTCATAAAAAAAATTGAAAAAGGTGGCTTGGGATTAATAGACATGAATAATGCCTCCCCTTTGACCCCCTTCTCTTATGTATAATTTCTTAAATTTAGAGTTTCTATTAAGTTCTTTTCAGTTTACTAGAAAATTATAGCATAAGTAGGATCATTGAGAGAAACAAAATCACAAGGTACACAACATTTTTTCCTGGGAAACCCTCATGGGGGAGAAAACCCAGCAAAAACTTCCTTAATATAGATTACCAATACAATGCCAATAGAAAAGACCAAACCACAATGAATATCCAAGACCAAGCATGTGCCTCTCTCTTCTCCTTCTTCTAACTTCAACAATCTTCAAAATATGCGCACTAGATTAGTGACTTTTGTTAGTGAGAGAATGAGGTATTATCCTCTCTTATTTATACTAGTTGGCAGGCACTAGGGTTGTGTCTCTTCACCAAGTTGGACGAATTCTTCACTTAGTGGCTAAAACCACTTTAATTAGCCCTAGGGGCCGAATTCTCAATTAGCATGATATAATTAGGGTTTGACCAATCCACAAAAGGGGATTTGGTCATACATAAGTCCTGACAAGATCAATCCACAAAAAGGGATTTGATCTATATAAAATAACTCAATAATAATTAGAATACTCTTTGCAGTTACAATATTTCAACACTCCCCCTTAACAAGAAGGGTATTCTACAATACAACATCATCAGGATAGAGAGAGAGAGAGAGAGAGAGGGCAACAACATCATCAACATCTTGAACATTGACTGGAATATCTATAGATCATCGAAAGTTTTTCTCATCATCAATAACATCATCATTCACAACATGGAGCTGGAGTATCATCATCTTAATCATTCACAACATGGAGCTGGAATAGCATCATCATCATCATTCATAGCATGGAGCTGGAATCTGAAATATCAACATCAGTTAGTATAAAACTATAATAACAACATCACCAATCAGTACAATACTGATACATCATCATCAACATCTTCAACATGAAGGTGAAGTAGCAACATCATCATCATCTTCAGCATGGAGCTGAAGTAGCATCAACATCATCATTATCTTCAGGAAGAAGTTGAAGTAGCATCATTATCATCATCTTCAGCAAGAAGTTGAAGTGGCATCATCATCATCATCTTCAATAAGAAGTTGAAGTGGCATCATCATCATCATCTTCGGCATGAAGCTGAAGTATCAACATCAATAGCATGAAGCTAGAACAATAACATCAACAATGCAAGGTTGAGACAAAAACATCATCAACATGAGGTTGAGATAACAACGTCATCAACACGAGGTTGAGCTAACAACATCAACATCATCAGCACGAGGTTGAGATAAAAGCATCAACATCATCAACACGAGGCTTAGATAACAACATCAACATCATCAACACAAGGTTGAGATAACAACATCAACATCATCAACATGAGGTTGATATAACATCATCAACACGAAGCTACAATAACATCATCAACATCATCAACATGAGGCTGAGATAACAACATCAACATCATCAGCACGAGGCTGAGATAACATCATCAACATCATAATCATATGGCAACAAAATGAGGCAGGTGCAACAACATTTCGTGGTACTCTGACATATCCTAAGGATCTGCCCAGGAATTATAAGATTCCCTAGGATATAAAATCCTAACAGAGCTACCACGTGGTACTCTGACGGACCGTCCTTACCAGACCTTCGGGATCTACCCAGGAATCAAAGGATTCCCTAGGATATAAAATCCTAATAGAGCTACCACTATTGACCACAACTGGCATATACATGCATAGGTACTGTGACAGACCATCCTTACTGGACCTTTGGGATCTTCCCAGAGATGATCAGTCCCCTAGGATATAAAATCCTAATGGAGCTACCCGTTGTTGGCCAGGATACCATAGTATCATCAACGTCACTTCTCGTTTCGAGGGAGGTCCTTTCAGA
The DNA here is from genome assembly GCA_010110895.2 of Picea sitchensis. Classification (NCBI taxonomy): domain Eukaryota; kingdom Viridiplantae; phylum Streptophyta; class Pinopsida; order Pinales; family Pinaceae; genus Picea; species Picea sitchensis. The sequence continues at coordinate 115,744 of SNQJ01S0008184.1, forward strand.
CTTTACCAAGCTTGTCTAGAAAGTATTTAAACTTTACACGAGACAGAGGCTTGGTCCACATATATGCAACCTGCTCATCTGTTCCAACATATTGGATCTTTATAGCTCCCCTCTGCACCATGTCATGAATGTAGTGATATTGTATCTCTATGTGATTTGACTTATCATGGAACATAGGATTTTCTATCATCTTTATGTAACCCTGGTTATCACATAGAATCACGGTGGCCTCCATCTCCAGATCGAATATACCTCTCAACAACTTCCAAAGCCATGTGGATTCACAACTAGCGGAACATGCTGTAATGTATTTTGCTTCTGTCATGCTAAGAGCAATGATGGATTGCTTCCTGCTCTGCCATGAAGTCATGGTTGAACCCAGACTGAAACAACATCCTGAAGTGCTCTTTCTATCAGAAACACTTCCAACCCGATCTGAATTAGTATATCCATATAGTCTGAAGTCATGATCTCCACTATAACAGAGACCATATTCCATCATACCCTTAAGGTATCTCATCACACGTTTTGCAGCTACAAGGTGAACACGTCTGGTCTCTACCATATACTGACTCAAGGTGTTCATAGAAAAACATATATCTGGCCTGGTATTCATCAGATACATCAATGAACCAATAATTTGTTTGTACAGAGTAGCATCAACCAATTTTGATGAAGTGTCTACCAAGATCTTCAACTTCGTTTCCATGGGTGTGTTCATGGATTTACATTCCAACATGTCAAACCTCTTCAGTGTTTCAACTGCATACTTCCCTTGGTTAAGGAATATCTTCTTTGGGCTCCCCCAAACTTCAAAACCTAAGAAATAATGCATCAGGCCTAGGTCTTTCATCTCAAACTCTGCAACGAGCTTCTTCTTACAATCTGTGATGATATTTTCTTCTCCGGTTAAGAATAAGTCATCTATATACAACAACAATATAATTGGCTCATCATTCATAACCTTGAAGTAAAGGTTAGAATCATCTTTACTCTTGGTAAAGCCCAAACTCTTCAGAAAACTATCAATCCTGCCACACCAAGCTCTTGGAGCTTGCTTCAACTTGCATACATGAGTCTTCATGTCACGTAATTTGAAATCAAATTTTCACATCTCATTGTACCAACCTGGCACACTTGCTTAACTGCAACTTAATCTGCACAATCATGTGTTAGCTCTATTTTCTTTATACAAAGCACTATATGTCTCACTACTTGAGAGTATGTGCTCTATTCTCTTTGTAATTGTTCCTTTTGGAAACAGGACTCTGCACCTGTAGTTCCTCTGAAGTTGAGAATGATTGTTGCATTCTCTCTGTGACTGTTGAAATATGAGAGTAATTTATTTACTTTATCAGAGAAACAACTTTATCTGAAACTAGGAGTGGCTCAATAATTGACACCGAGTGTATCTTATCTTCTTTCATGGAGGTAACTCAATATCATATACAAGGATTGCTCCCCCTGGATCTCATACTTTATCATAATCATGGTTGTTCTGGTTGTCTTCATGAACACTAGAACTATTTCTTCGATTACTGGAGCAAGTGTCTCATCATAGTCTTCCCTCTCTTGCTGGGAGAATCCTCTAGACACAAATCAGTCTTTGTACATTTTTATACTTCCATCTTCAACATAATTGATCTGTTAGATCAATCTTGGAAATCATCACTAACTTCCCTTCTGGTCTCAAGGAAAAATCCATATCCCGGTCCTTATGATTGGCTTCCTCCTCTGTTACTGAAACAAGGAAATCTTCCTAGGAGATTTCATGTCTCTTGGAGGTTTTTGAAGCTAGTCTTCTCAACTCATGTCATATGTCTCCCAGTCCTGGAAGATGTCTCTCCATATGATCCTTTCTGAGATAAGGCTTACTCTGAGTCTTGATTTCTTCTGAGTCTACAAAGACTTCATCATCTCTACATGATATACTTGGTGTTGAATACCAAGTCTTAATATGAAAAGTTGAGTAAGACTTCACACGAATTTTGCTTCTTGTTAAGGTGGCTTCATTGACCAAGTCTAATGTTCAATCATCTTTGGAGCCTTATGCTAATTACGATTAGTCTTCATATGATATACTTTGTTTCTTAAAAGTAGCTTCTTCTTCATCTTCTTTGGTACATGGATGTATATCATTATGTACATAACTTGGATAGTTTGCTTCATGTCTCATTTTAATATGTTGCCTCCTGCAACCTTCACTATAATTTCCTTAGGGCACCTCTGACCTCCTTGGAACAAGAACAACAAGGGAGAAACAACAGACGATAATAATACTCTTTATAATAATAATAAATCAAAAGTGATAACAATCACCAAAGTAGCTCCTTTAGAGCTATCACTTGTGACCTGCCTGCAACAAGGGTTAAAAGTAAGAAATAAAATAATGATAACAACACTCTTCTAATGTTGTGATCACTCATTCCTTCATGGTAACCTAGAGACAAACCAAGAATTTTCTCCTGAAGGAATGTTAGTTATATCTCGTAAATGATTACAATAAGCATTTATCTCAATATGCTCACATGCTACCAAGTATGTTATCTTCAACTATGAGGTAGCAATCAAACTTGACATGTGCAAGTTTGAATCTTATCAACTTAATCAATCAAACCTAGAACCTGAAGTCTTTGTCCTCAAGAATGAGTGTTGTTTCTTTTGTTCTGAATCTCCTTCACTCAAGATGACAAGTGTTTTCTTCAACTTGTCCTCTGTACTTAAGACAATATGCTATCTTGATAGAAATCTGATTTAGAGAATAAACTCTATAATCTGAAATTTAATCAATCTAATACCTTTACTTTAATTTTGACCAATGGTTAGTATTATGGTCATGACTTCAACATACAATATGAATGTTCATAATGTCATACTAAATAGATGCAAATCACAATAATCAAACCTCGGGTTCATTATCCCTCTGAATGTGTTGGATCTGAGATCCTTCTGGATCTATGGAAAAAGATCCCTTCTCCTGCAAATACTGCTTAAATCTTAACAATTTAAACATATGTAAGTACATACCTCTGATATTATTTGCAGGTAGTGGCACCATCTGGTAACTTCAAGGGTGATTGCAACTGGTATTGCATCTGGTGTTGGCACTGTAACTGGTGTTGCAACTGTTATGAAAGAACTAGCACTGCAACTACAATTTATACTTCAATTGATATTGCAACTGCAACCGATACTACAGTTGATTTTTCAACTGCAACTTAGGGTTTTATGAGGAAACCCTAATTTTTCAAACTTCAAAATTTTGAATTATGATCCAGAGACTAGATGCGCTCGACTGAGGTGAGTTTGATGGAGCTGTCTGTTTTCAGAAATTCCAAGTTTTACCCCATAAAAATTGATCTGCGAAAAACTGGACCAGTACTTCTAGTACTGGTTCTGGTTTCCTAGTTTTCTGGTACTAATAAAAACTAGGGTTTCACTTTATGGAGGCTCTAGCCACTAAAAATGTGCGCTCAAGTTGTGAATGAGTTCTCTAGGCTAGGGAACACTTCCCTAGATGGTTTTTAGGCAAAAATTCCCTTCCAAAAAAAAGCCCTAATTTTCTTATACGACAGCAATGATGTTTTTGGTTACCCAGTGAAAGATGCTCTACTCAGTTTAGCTCTGATACCATGTTAAATTTAGATCTGATATTAAGTTATTTTCAATTTACTAGACAATAATAGCATAAGTAGGATCACTGAGAGAAACAAAATCACAAGGTACACAACATTTTATCCCGGGAAACCCTCATGGGAGAGAAAACCCATCAAAAACTTCCTTAATATAGATTTCCAATACAATGCCAAGAGAAAATACCAAACCACCAAGAATACCCAAGACCAAGCATGCACCTCTCTCTTCTCCTTCTTCTAACTTCAACAATCTCCAAAACTTGCGCACTAGATTAGTGACTTTTGTGAGTGAGAGAATGAGGTGCTATCCTCTCTTATTTATACTACCTGGCAGGCGCTAGGGTTGTGTCTCTTCACCAAGCTGGTCGACTTCTTCACTTAGTGGTTAAAACCACTTTAATTATCCCTAGGGTCCGACTTAATAATTAGCATGATATAATTAGGGTTTGACCAATCCAAAAAAGGGGATTTGGTCATAGATAAGTCCTGATAAGATCAATCCACAAAATGGGATTTGATCTATAGAAAATAATTCAATAATAATTAGAATACTCTTTGCAGTTACAATATTTCAACATACTTGGCCCTATGGCTTTGTCTGCATCCATCTATAGACGATGATAAATTATATTTTATTATTTTCTATAGACAATGTTTACATATTACATCACTTGACCCATGTCCATACATCGTATTTACAATATGCATTGCTAATTTGGGGATTAAAAATGGGGATGTTACATTCCCTTCCCCCTACAATTTTCACCATCCTTGGTGCACATCACCATATTGGTATACATGTACAAAATTTTACATCATAGTATTTGATACTTTCACAAGATAACAACTCCTGTAGAAATTCCAACCAACAATATAGCATTCCCCTCAACCTGCACAACCCAAGGAAGTGTACCCACTTCTTTGCACCGCAATCCCTTGAGATATCCCACTTTCCTTTGAAGGCTCCAACAAAAGTAAGATAGAAAGTATTATAGTAGTGGCTCCGGGAACTGAAGCTTCCAAAATGGATTCTTGAACACACGCACACACACACACACACACACACACACACACACATGTGTGTGTATTTAGTTTTCTTCAAAATTTTCAAAACAATTTGGGTACTTCTCTCACATGGCCTCCATGTGCTCCCACATGATGTCTTTAGGACCATAGCAGGTCCACTAGACCTTTACCAAGCCAATGCATTTGTTCCTTAGCTCTTTGAATTTCTGGTCCAGGATGTGCACTAGCTCCACCTGAAAGTCCCCTTCATGCTCCACTTGGATCAAGGTCCAATCAATCACGTGGTTAGGATTAGGCACATATTTATTCAATAAAGACACATGAAACAAATTATGAATTCTCATGGATGCAGGCAATGCAATAATGTATGTAATTTGGCCTATCATTTCTATAACTTCAAACGACCCACATTATCTCGTTGCCAACTTTGGGAAACTTCCCAATCTCACTGAGCTCCTTTTAGCCTTTACTTTTAAAAACATAGGGTCATCAACTTTGAATTACTTGTGTGTTCTAGCTTTTTCGTCATAACTCTTTTTCATGTCTTGTGCAAACTTTAAATTCTACCTAATATTTACCATCTACTCTTCCATTCCCTTAGCAATTCTCACCCAATAACGAATCTATCTACTGGGTTCTCCCAACTCACTGGTGTGTTGCATTTTTTTCCATACAAGGCTTCAAATGGGTTCATCTTCAGTGATTCTTGGTACCTATTGTTGTAAGCAAATTCAACAAAATGAAGATAGTCCTCCCACCTGGAAGGCTTGTCCATTACATACATTCTCAACATGTTTTCAATTATCTCTTTAATCCTCTCCATCTGCCCATATGAATTTGGGTGACATGTTGTACTGAAATTAAAATTAGTCCCAAATCCCTTAAACAACCCCTTCCAAAATTTGGAAGTGAAATTGGGATATCTATCTGAAACTATTGCCTTAGGAACAACATGTAGACTAATAATTTTATTCATCTAAATCTATGCAATATTGGCTTCCTTGTGAGTCATTTTTACTGGAATAAAACGCGCAACCTTTTTAAGCTTTTCCACCACTACCATGATGCCTTGTTGTCCTGGGCATATTGGTAATGAAATCAATAGTAAAAACTTCCCATTTCCATTTAGGAATGGGAAATGGTTATAGAAATCTCATTGGATATTTGTGCTTAGCCTTTACCTTATGGAATTCCATGCATCTAGTAATAAAATCAACTACATATTTCTTCATACCAGGCCAAAAGTACTGGCCTCTTACAACTACAATTGTTTTCTAATACCCCGTATGTCCAGCATATGGAAGATTGTGCATCTCTTTTAAAATAAAATTTTCAATTCCGGAGAATTAGGAACATAAACTTTGTTCCTATACAAGAGGATTTCATCTTTTTCCAGCTTGCAATATTTATATTTATGTTATACATTATCCTGTTGTAAGCTTTCTTTAACTTGTGCATAATGTTGGTATAATGTTACACCTTTTAAGATTCTATATTTTAAATCTGTCATGCACATACTAAAGGTTGTGACATGCATTTCATGCACCCTTATCTTGAGTGCATCAACCACTGCATTCTCTTTTCCCTTGATGTGCTTGATGTTGAAGTCACATTCACTGAGAAATTACATCCATCTAGTTTGTTTGGAATTTAGTGTTGGTCTCTCAAACAAGTACTTCAGACCACTATGGTTTGTCTTGGGCTTGAATTTTCTACCCATGAGATAATTTCCCCACATTTTTAAGGCATGAATTGTTGCTTCCAATTCCAATTCAAGTGTGGTATAATTTATTTCATGTTCTTCAAGCTTCCATGACCCATACCATATGACATAGCCATTTTTTGTAAGGAATCCACCAATCCCTTCCTTGCATCCATCTGTGCACACAACAAAATCCCCATATGGATCTTAAACCTTTAAAATAGGTGCACTAGTTAATAAATCCTTCAAGTGTTGAAAACTCTCTTCACACTTGGTATTCCATTCAAATTTTATTCCTTTCCTTTGAAAGGAAGTGATCGGGTGTGAAATCTTGGAGAAACCCACAATGAATCTTCTATAGTAACCAACAAGACCCATAAATGATCTAACCTCTGAAATATTCTTTAGTGTTGGCCAAATTTTGATTGCTTCAATATTTTTTGGATCCATTGCTATGTTATATTTTGAGACAATGTGGCAGAAATAATGGATATGATTTTGAAAAAAAGTGCACTTGCTCAACTTGACATATAATTGGTGCTCTCTCAACACCTGTAGTACCATTCTCAAATGTTATTCATGCCCCTCCTCTATCTTGGATTAGATAATAATATCATATAAGAAGACCATAATAAATTTATCCATGTAATATATGAACACTCCATTCATTAGACACATGAAAGTAGTTGGTGTATTTGTCAACCCAAATGGCACCACTACAAACTCATAATGACCATACCTTGTTTGAAAGGTTGTATTACTAGTATCTTATTCTCTGATTCTCGCTTGATAATAACCCAATCTCGGTTCAATCTTGGAAAATATATTTTCCCTCTTCAACTTATCAAAAATATCATCGATCCTTAGCAAAGGGTACTTTCTATATCTAGTAACCTTGTTGAGTTGTCTGAATTCAATACATAACCTCATAGCTCCATCATTTTTATTCACAAAAATAAATGGGGCACCCCAAGGTGAAACAATTGTGTGTATGTACCCCTTCTTCCAAAACTCTTCTAGCTACATCTACAATTCCTTCAGTTCTAGCGTGCTCATTCTATAGGGATTTTTGGAAACTGGAGGAGATCCAGGGATTAGGTCAATAGAGAAAGAAATGTCTCTCTTTGATGGAAATCCAAAAAATCCCCCTAACACATATTCATACTCCTTCAATACTGCATAATATTCAAGAATTGGATCTTTTTCCTTTGCTATCTCTTCCATATGGGTTGCCTATATCTAGCACCCTTTCCTAAAACTTATTTTCAGCTACAATGTCGAAATATCTCTAATATATATATGTATTGGATTACCTTGCACCATCCTTGAATTCACTTCCTCATCAAGGCATGTGAAGTCCTTGTTGTAGCAATCTATGACAGCATGATGCTTGTCCAACCAATCCATACCAATTAAGCAATCATAAGACCCAAGTGGTATGATATTCAAATCTATCTTAGTGCTAACTCCATTCATGCTTACTGGGAAATCCTTGACAAGTTCATTGATTTTACTCTTGACTCAAGTGACTAGCTAAACCAACCAAGACGTTTCATGATTACATCTCTAAAATTTAAACCTTTCAACTATATTTGGATCTATATAGCTATTACTAGCTCTAGAATCAATCAAAATAGCTATGGGGCGATTATCGATCCTACCTTCTACCTCAATGATCATGTGGGATTGGTAGTCCGATTGTCTATTGTCCAAGGCTGCATAAATCCTTGCCATTCTCTTGCCCATATCATCCACCGTATCGACTTCTTGGATCTTATGCACAATCCTCATATTATCTCCCTTGTGAGGACAATCTTTATACAAGTGGTATCTTTCACATCCCTAACACTTTATGGGTTGTTGCCTTAGCATCTTCCCCAAGGAATCTGTCATTTTATGTTCACCTTGTGTTGGTTGTCATTTCTAATGTGATTAATTGTTGTTCCTAATGAAAGGAGGCTTGAAACCTTTATTTATATGATCCATCTTTCCTCTCTTATTATCATCACAGGCCCTTTGAAAAGTTATCCTTCCCTTGTTCTACTCATACAAATACTTAGCCTTCCTCATGGATTCTTCCAAAGTCATAGGCTCATCAAATTGGATTGTATCTTTATAAAATCATGGCACCCATTCAAGAAACTCTATATTTTCACCTTCCCATGCTTGATGAAGTCCATGCACCTTAGAAGATCCAAGAATTTCTTCTCATACTCCTCAATAGTCATGTTTCCTAGCTTGATCTCAAAGAATTCTTGCATCTTATTGTCATAGTAATTCTTTGACAAGTACTACTACTCGAAACATTTCTTAAACTACTTCTAAGAAATTCTCTTCTCATCAATATGATTGACCTACTTTAGTTGGTCCCACCACATTGAAGCCTTCCCCTGAAGATGATATATGGAAATCCTCACCACTGGATTTGATGAAAATTATGCAGTTGGAAATTTTTCTCATGCCTAACAAACAAGATTCAACATATTCACCCTTTATAGGCTCTGCATCAAATGGTGGTGGCTTGAACTTCTTGATCTCTCCTCGCAAAATATCTTACTTGAGCATCCTCCTCTAATGTCTAAAAAGGGGGACACTTGGGATACTATCTGATTCTAAATGTGCATGTGCTCTTCTGGTTGAATGTCCTGGTGACTGATGATGTCTACTAGCACTCCTTGAGTGCTTAGATCCCCTGTGGTCATCCTTCCTATCATGATATCTAGATGTCATTGCATGACTTTCACGAACTCCTTGTTTCATGCCACAATATTTATTGATTTGTGTTTTTAACATATTCATACTTTGTAGTAGTTGAGTGTTAATTTAATTATGTGCCTACTGAGATATTATCAACCTTTCATTTTCTACTATGTAGATCTACACTTCTTTTTTCAAGATTCTCATAATCTCAACCAGCTCCACATCCTCCACTTTACTTATGTGTCCATTGGAATCGATCTCTACATTTCCAAGGATGATATTTAAACCTATGATCTCATCTTCATGTTTGTAAGATCCCTAGAAATCCTCCATATCTTGGGTCTATAGGCACCAATTATGTTTTTCTTGTACCTCTAATTCTGCAAAAATGTGCATGCAACAATTACTAGTACAATTATGCATATTATAAAATGTTTCATTAATTAGGCTACAAGTCATTCTTCATCTGAATTTATGAAGAGTACAAATGCACTAAACTAGATTTCAATTATTTAAATACATTATCCTTTGAATCATATTTCCAACGACAATACTCATGCCCCATTTTGAGTTCTGAGTGAAAAGTTACAACTTTCTGAATTTCTCCATTTCTACTCAGTTGTGCCATGTCCTCACTGGTGCAATTTAGCTTAGAGACCATTTTATGCTACTTGTAGAAGAAAATATGTTAGGAATTAGGAAAAAAATTATATGAGGCACAAATAGTGTTTCTGTTGGTGAATACATAACTTTTGGATTCATAATTTGATGCCCCAGTCAAATTTTGTATAAACTTGGAATTGTCAACTTTTCTCTTTTTACATTTTCTCTAGTCTTAGAAGTTTTAGCAAAACTGACTATCTCCCAAATGGAGAAAAACTAGGAAAAACTTCCCCAATAAAAAATTGTCTGGATTGTTGAGGAGATAAATTGTCAACTAAATAATTTTTTCAAAATATGTGATCTAGGGTCCCTTTTCCTCCAAAGATTTCAAAAATCCCCAAACAATATCCAGGAATAGTGGTTTTCAGCTTGTTTTTGCACCTCCACTCCAAACCCTTTGGAATTATTCCAAAATATCAACTAGGTAGATTCATGTTTTCTTTTTGGACTCACTAAAAAAAATCATCAATAATAGAGACTCCTTCAAAGAATTCCACCTTGTTCTTTAAAAGCCACTAATTTGTATTTTCTGGAATATTTAAGTAGAAATGGCTAGTGGCCCTCACTAGAAATTTTTTAGCCTTCCTCGCTACAGACATACACTTTAAATTTTATCTGATTCTAAGTTTTCTATTAAGGTTATAGCCAAAACAAGTTTTTTGGCTACACATTTTTTTATTTTGATTTTTTATAAAAACCATCATCTTACTTATGTGGCAATCTAGATTATGTGGCATAAAATGTGGCTACTAAAGTCCACTTGTCATCCCTTGATACAACCATGTCACCATCCTTATCAACGAGCCGAATAATTCTTTTATTAGCAAGCTAAAGAATTATTCCATTGGTGATCGACAATTTTCTTCCATTGGTGATTTGAGGATTTCTCCTATCAACAGCCACCAAAATCCTTCTATCGATGGTTGTCGAAATCTTTCCATTGACGGTTGCCAAAATCCTTCCATCGATGAACCCCAAAATCCTTCCATCGATGAACCCCAAAATCCTTCTTTTTCAATTATCTCCAAAAAACTTCCATCGACGATTTGAAGATTTTTCCTATTTGCAGTTTCCAAAATCTTTCTATCAACGGTCGCCAAAATCCTTCTATTGGTGGTTGCCAAAATCCTTCTATCAATGAACCCTGAAATCCTTCTTTTTTAGCGATATTTGAAAAAATTCCATTGATGATCTAGGAAAAAAAAAAATTGTTGAACTCTCAAAAACGTCTTTTTTTATGAACTCTTAAAAATGTATTTTTCGACAATCTCCAAAAAATGTCTTTTCCGACGATCTCCGAAAAACTTCCATCGACGATCCAAAAATTTCTCTAACTTCGTGGAACTTTGAAATTTTCGACGACTTCAAATTTTCTTCATCGATGAAATTAAATAAATGTTACATCATCAATCCAAGGAATTTGTGACTTCGGCAAGTTGACGAATTCCTCATATTGGTGAAGTCATTTAACTTAGAGGTTTTTGTCCAAATCCAAGATGAATCTAGACTATTGATCTCAAGATCAAATATGATCTGGGTTGTTGGTTCACCAAACTTCATGTTGTGACCCCTACCTTCTACCACCTTGGCAATCCCACTTCGTACCTTGTTAGTCCAAGTCACATGTATGGTCCATGTCATCATTTGTATAGATTTTTTCAAAAATCCTAAAAAATTATAATTTTAGAAAATTTTATAATTTTTCCAAAATTTTCTTTTCCAGCCACCATGGGAGCTCTAGAATTAGCTTCCCATGGTCGAAATTTACCCTGTGGTTTTCAATTCATCATCCCTTTACTAATTCACACACACAATTCACCCGTTTTTTGGGATTTCACTCTAAATTCTTGTTTTTCCCAAATTCGACACAAAATGATACTCTATAGCAATGAATTTGTTAAATTTGTTCTAGTCTTTAGCCCATACAGGTCTAATGTTGAACTAAAAGCTCTGATACTACTTTGTAACACACCCAACTTCCACAGTGAGTCTTATTATGACAAAACTGAATCACAAAAAAACTATGATACCAATTTTGTAATGTCCCTTTCCAAATGATCTCCCTAGGAGATTGATGTAGTAGCCTAAGTGATTCTTGTAAGCTATAATCAGTGGAAAATGGGATTAATTAATTATTTAATGTCATGGAGCGGAAAAGTAACTTTTTAAAAAGTGACATTGAGTAATTAATTAAAAAGGGTGTTTTTAAGTGACTTGAGTTTTTAAAGTCACTTCACTTTATTAAAAGGGCAAAAGGGTCTTAAAAAGGTCAACAAGGAAATAAAAGGAGAATGAGGGTGCCCTCTCTCATTATGCATTGCTATTTTCTAAAAAATGATTTTGAGAGAGCTCTTGTGGCTTTGGCTCTTGGGACGAAAAATCCTAGAGAAGAATATTGGTTTCAGTGGTGAGGTTATACACCCTAGTTGGTCATAGCGAGAAAATCATTCAGATATTTTCACTGTGCTTCATTGTGGTTGAGGATTTCATCTTTGGTAGCTTATTTTTCTTTGGTAGTGGTCGATATTTGTTTGAGAAGGGCGAGATGAAAGTGTGGCTGCATTTTTGTGTTGGTGGTTGAGTTTTCCATAAATATTGGGTCAAGTTTGCTATTGTTGGGTCAATTTCTCTTGGTTGGGTGAAATACACCATTTCTAGGCCGATTTCTGTAGAGAAAGGGTCAATTTATCTCCAAGAGGGGGTCAAGTATTCCTTGGAAACCAAATTTTGTGTAGAAGAGGTCATTCTGGCAGCCAAATCGTGGGATTACAGTTGTTTCTACAACCATTATCTCTTACTGGGAGGACGAGTCTCTCTGTTGGGATGTGTTCTCTATGATTGTGGTTTAGTTGATGGTTTGGAGGCTGAGCATTCACTGTGGGTTAAGTTACTCTCACACTGGGCCAAGATTATTATCACGAGACTTTTGTTTCATTGCTCATTTGATTGCTGCATACAAACTACATTCTATAGGCCTGTCTTTTCTTGTATGATTGTTGTATATTTCACTTATCTATAGGCAACCCTTTATTTTAACACATGTCAAACTTTGTCTTCAATTGTCTATTGTTTATCATTTCTGATGGTGACAATTTGTATTATTGCAGCCATATAGATCTCAATGTAATAAGTTTTTGGGTTGCATATTTTTGTTTTATTATACACTTATTGCAAATAAAATCAGAACTGTTAATTTATTAAATAAATTTGCTTGCACTCAAATCGTTTAAAAAATGATCAAACC
>SNQJ01S0008184.1:128803-172231 GCA_010110895.2 Picea sitchensis
CACACACACACATACATTACAGTGGTATCAGAGCCTCAGTCCTGCCAACCTAAGGGGGTTTATGGTTGCATGAGGCAAGGAGACAGAGAATATATCAGTTACAAAATTAGAAGGTAACAAGGGGCAGAAAACATATTTCACACAGAAGATGAAGAAGAAGTGGAACAACCAGAGGTAGAACAAGAGGGAAATATGGGGGACAATAATGAGGACAGGGCCATGTAGATCCTTGATTGTTTAGCTAGAGGGAAGCAACAACTAGTACAACTCATGACGCAGTTAATTGTCAGTAGCCAAGCAAACCAAAACCATGGGGGCAACAATGGTTTGGGAGGCACTAATGGACACAATGGGAACCAAAACCATAGGGGTAACAATGGTGCAGAGGGTTCCAATGGGAACAATGGGAATCATGCAGAGGGAATCAATGATCATATTCCTACACAAGTTGGTACTAGCACCACCAGTAGAATGATTCCTAGACCTCTTATGTCTCATTTCTTGGGAGATCAACAAACAGGGAATCAAGGGCAGCAAGGATAGCATGAAACCTTTGATGATTATTAGAGGGAGTACCAGGCTCTTGGTGAGGATTTTCAGGCAATCATGTCACTACAGGAATACTGAACTATCAAGTACAAAAACACACTAAGGGAGCTCAACAAGGGTCCACAGAACATTGATCTAATGCAAAAGGATGGAAATGTATCCATTCCTTCCTTTGATGGTTCTAACAAGTGCACAACTAGAGCATGGGTACAAAAGTTGGACACGTACTTCCAACTCAACCCTATGACAGAGGTAGAGGAAATTAAATTTGCCACCTTGGATCTAGATGGAGAGACCCATGACTAGTGGTACCACAAATTGGTCACTCTGGGACATTCCAACATTACATCTTATCTGGACTTCACACAGAAGTTGATGGAGAGGTTTGACAAGAAGGATATGGAATTAAATTTCAGGGATTTGGCACAACTCAAATAGGTTGGGACATTGGATTCCCACATTATAGAGTTACAGAGGCTTCCAATTACAATGATAGATATATCTGAGTAGAGGCTAGTCATATTGTTCATTGAAGTTTTATATGAGCCACTACATGGTTGGGTAAAATCCTTCAAACTTGAGACTTTGCAGGATGCCATTATCAGGACACAGGACATGGAGGATGTGGTCCTAAAGGAAAAAACCTTCTCCAAACCTTTAATTCCTCAGAAAAGTAAAGATAAGAAACCTTTTCATAAAGAGGGGATTGGTAAGGAGAAGTTGGATGAGGAAACTTGTAACAAGTTGATAAGAAAGAAGCTTTGTTTTGGTTGCAAAGACCCTTGGGAACCTGGACACAAGTGTATGGGAAAGGGTAAGGTGCACTATATATAGGTACTCTCGTACATTGATGAGGAAGAAGAGGAGGATATACAGGGATAGGGAAATGAGTAGCTAGATTCGAGTGGTGAGAAACCTCATGTGGAGGACAAGGGTGTGACTATCATCACTCTATCCAACACCCCCAGATTTCAAACATTCAGGCTCTGTGGAGTAGTACAGGGGAAGTGAGTCATAATATTGATTGATGGTGGGGCAAACCACAATTTCATTGAATCATCCTTGGTGGCTAAGAGGGGAATTCCTATAGTTGAGTTTGAGGGGTTTGATGTATTGGTATATAGTGGGCGCATTATGTCATGCACACAAAATATTCCACAATTATGCGTAGCATTGCTACATGGGGACCGATGATTTCTATGCAGTTGAGATGCCAGAAACCAATATCATATTGGGTGTCCAATGGATTTATTCCTTGGGAAAACATTATGTTGATTACCAAGCCATAGAACTAGAATTCAAGGTAGAAGATGGTAGAAATATGGTTTTAATGGGCATGACCAATGATGTTCCTAGGATCATCTCAGCCAAACTGATGTAATGTATATTCAGACATGGGGATGTCGCTTGTAAAATAGATTGTTTGATCGCTACTCAAAAACCTTTAGGTAGTATCCAACAGTATCATATAGACATCCAGACTTTGTTGAGAAAACATGATTAAGATTTTGGACAGATACCTCGAGGGAGACCACCTCACAGGGGATTTGAGCACGCCATTTATTTGGAGGAGGGAGAAAAACTTGTGATCACTACTCCCTACAGACATCCAAATAAATTCGAGGATGAAATTGAGAAGGA
Organism: Picea sitchensis; assembly: GCA_010110895.2. Classification (NCBI taxonomy): domain Eukaryota; kingdom Viridiplantae; phylum Streptophyta; class Pinopsida; order Pinales; family Pinaceae; genus Picea; species Picea sitchensis. The sequence continues at coordinate 130,994 of SNQJ01S0008184.1, forward strand.
TATTAAGGAGTTGTTGGAGATGGTACACTTCAGGCCTATATCCAGTCCATTCACTTATTTTGTGGTGTTGATGAAGAAGAAGGATGGTATGATGAAAATGTGCATTGACTATAGAGCCTTGAATAAGAAGATGATCAAGAATAGGTATCCTGTCATGTTACGAGGAAAATCTCTCTATGGAATGGGGTAAACTATAGACATAATGATACACATAAATCAAATCTAATCCCAAATATGCTATATAAATGAAATGTTAACAAGACAAGGCCAAGAGCCTACCTCGTTCGGACGTTTGATGAAGACAACCGTTGAGCACACAACTCAAAGCTTTATACCTACAACTTGTCCTCAACAACCAAGATACGGAAGCATATGGTCATGATATATAGCGTTAGCATATAGATTAGCACAATCCATTCACATTCATAACAAATATGCCCATGGAATAATAACTCAAATATTTGCAAGATATCAATTGGACGAGAAAAGAGTATTTCTATTAAAATAATCATCAGAAGTATATATGTGGAAAACTTATGTACCGACACATATTCAAACTGAGAAACTAAGTCCCTCCAGTTGGGCCTCCACCACTTCAATCCTCCACCAAAAGGCAAACTCATATAAAGGAGACAATGAGGTTCTCCATCACAAATAAGGAAGAGCTTGGGGGTTGAACAAGGAGTTCAGACTTTCAAGGATAAAGGGATGCAGACTCAATATGAAGTGAAATTTCTCTAGAGTGTCTTTGCTCTCAAAGTTGAATTATCTTCCCAAGGCTTGGATATGGCTCAATTTATAGCCTTCAAATGGAACTGAAGGGCCGAGTCGAAGCGTTTCCAGTATATGGAAGGTCAAGGATCATGGATCTCATGACATGGTAAGGAAACCCGACATAATTTTTAATTTTGAGCACCAAACCCGATGTACGTGGGTTGTAGTGGAGCAACCTGCATATACACTTGTTGTCTAACTGATAGGGAACGTATATGTGGAAAAACGTGTTTTTTTTTCTCTGGAAGGTATGAAAGGGGACTTCAAGTCTGCATAAGGAAATGGAAAGGCCATCCAAGCAAGTTTCATGGGGTGAGGAAAATTTTGTTGTAACATATCCCCAGGATCGATGAGCTTCTAGATGAGTTGCATGGAGTAGTGTATTTTTTGAATATTGATCTTCGATTGAGGTATCATCATATCGGATTCAGAGAGTAGGATATCCGTAAAACTGCTTTCAAATGCCATTATGGGAATTATGAGTTTCTAGTCATGCCATTTGGGTTGACCAACGCACCATCCACCTTTCAATCCTGCATGAACCACATCTTCAACAAGCAATTGAGGAAGTTCTTGTTGGTATTCTTTGATGATATTTAGATATATAGCAGGACATGGGAGGAACACTTGGAGCATCTGGATGAGATTTTGAGCATCATGGAGGATCAATCACTATATTCCAAGGAGTCAAAGTGTGATTTTGGCATGACAAAAATCCTATAATTGGTTCATGTGGTCAGTGCTTAGGAAGTATAGGTGCATAGGGAGACAATCTAGTCCATATTGGTTTGGTTGTCACCCAAGAACCTTACACACTTGTGTGGATTCTTTGGGATGTGCATCTACTACAGGTGGTTTGTAAAGGGATTCTCACAGTTGGTTGCACCACTCATAGATCTCATGAAGAAAGGGGCATTTAGGTGGACAAAGGAGGCCTAGAATACATTTGACAGGATGAAGGAAGTGATGAGCACTTGCTCAGTTTTACTAATTCCTAATTTCACTCAACCCTTTGTGCTTGAGTGTGATGCGTCGAGTGAGGGGATAGGAGTAGTTTTGATGCAACATAGACATCTGATAGCATATGAGAGCTGGAAAATCACAAAGTCAGAGAGACTCTACTCCATCTATGATGAGGAAATGCTCGTCATCATGCATGCCTTAGCGAAATCCATACAATACTTGGTAGGTGTAAAATTTGTGGTTAACACTGAACACGACAATTTGAGACACTTCCCAGGGCAGAAGGACCTAAATGAGAGGCAACAAAAGTGGCTCATAAAATTGTAGGAATATGAATTTGACATCGAGTATGTGAAAGGGAAGAAAAAATATTGTTGTTGATGCTCTCTCCATGAAACCAAAGATATGCACACTTACATAGATTTCATCTTTTGGTAGAATATTCCAGGAATAAATTTTCTTGTGAGTCAATGGATCAAAGCATACAAGATGACAGGTACAAAGTAGTGGATGACATTATCTACTACAAGGACCGCATATACTTAGTCCCAGAGTCTACATTGAAAGAGAAGATTATGAGGGCTATGCATGATACACCCTTGGCAGGGCATCTTGGGTATTTTAAAACTTATTGGAAGATCAAGGATAGGTTCACTTGGTAGGGCCTCAAAGATTATGCATTGATACATGTGAGGGAGTGCATGACTTGTCAACAGAACAAATCAAAGAAGACTCATCCTGCAGGGTTACTATAGACATTTTCCATCACAAAGTAGTAGTGGGAAAGCATATCCATGGACTTCATCACAGGTCTATCGAAAGTACAGGGCAAAGATTGCATATATGTGGTGGTCAATTATTAGACCAAGTTTGCAGATTTCGTTGTCATATATTCAAAATACAAGGCAACACATATAGTAGAGTTGTTCTTCGGGGAGGTATTAAGACTCCATGGGTTGTCGAAGTAAATTATTAGTGATAGAGACAGTATATTCCTCGGTGCATTTTGGAAATAGTTGTTTAGGTTGGTTGGCACAAAGTTTACTCCCAACACTAGTTATAATCCAAAATGGATCCAGGAAGGCCTAAAAATCAAAATTATCGTAATCATAAGAAACCAGCGTCATTGAGTCCGGCTTGTCATGTTGATTCTGACCATATGATTTTTTTCCCAAATGGACGCCATATGCAAAAGTTATCATGTTCTGATCTATTTCCCAAATAGGAAAAAAAAGTAAACTGGTCAAAGTCAACAGGTCGTACTGCTGATGTCAGCAGTATGACAAGTGACATCAGGATGATGTCACCAAGGACACATGGCAGCATGAGGAGGTGACAGGTGTCACTCAGTTTTGGCATTTTCGAGCTAAGTTTGACTAGTACAGAATTGACACGTGGCAGTCTATATGTAATGTGGACCAATGACAAGCTGACACATGGCAGTACAAATGACATGTGGTTGTACAGATTATGACGTGGTAGGGTGACTAGGCTGTATGGATGTTGATGTGGCAGCTGACTTGGTAGGTGACTTGGCAGTATAGATGCTGACATGGCATGACACGTGGTTGTACGATGGTGATGTGGGAGCTGACTGTGCATGTTGATTGTACGTTGTCTGGGTGCTGACTGTACCATATGGATGAATCACATGGTGACACGTGGCCCAATAATAGGGCGCCACATGGCACCCCATATTTTTCCAATGTTGGTTAAGGAAAAAAATTTGTTGCGACTGCGTCAGGTTCGAACCCCCGACCTCTAGCACGAGCAACGGTCTAAACTCCATGTGCTAGCCACATGAGCGTGGTTGATGCTTGTGCAAACACATGGCAGAATTCCATTTGAATTGTTGGTGGTGCGGTTTTGTGGGCTAAGCCCTAGTCGGTGGGGACCAGGACAGGACCATATGGCACCCCACACGACCAAGGGGCTAAGGACCAAGAGACAGGACCGGGTGGAGGCACGTGGAGGGTTATCACCAGGGCACGTGGAGTCATATGATCGGAGGTTAGGGGCTAGCACCGGATGTTTAGGGGCTGGACCGAAGGACTAGGACCCAACCTAACGGTTGGCCATATGGCAACGCCCATATGACCAGGGGCCCAGATCAAAGGGGGTTGGTGCCCAATATTGCTGGAAAGTGGGTTTTAAAACATATATTATGATTTTTTATTGATTTTCAGCCTGATTTTCAAGGATTTTAGCCATTATTGGAGGATCTAGAGCCCGATTTGAGGCTAGATCTTGGGATGAAGTTGAGAGGAGGATACCAACTCCACATTTATAGTAATCAGAGGTTTTTTTATAGTGAAACAAGTTCATATTGGAATAATGATGATGATTTTATGAAGCTTGAAGCCATTTTTATGCAGGGAAGCCATTGAGGAAGAAAACTTTACAGGCCAATTTCGGGAGCTACGCTCAACCTTTTTTAGTGTCGTTAGTTGTGTTAGATTCTTGAGGTCAAGAAGAACATAGCTAGACCAGTTTGTAATCCTTTTGACACTTTTCTGATGTACTTTTGAAGCATTGAAGAGAAATAAGAAAGCCTCACCCACTGATACAAAGGCTCAGAGATGTAAGCAATCTTGCCGAACTCTGTTAACAACTTTGTTGTCATGGTTTGTTGTTCTTTGTGATTATATTCTGATCTGCATTTCCTTATGATGACTACTATAATACATCATTAAGTTCTTATTCTTTCATTAATTCCTAATTGGTAATTGAACACATTCTTAAAACTTATCCAAGTCTTTAAAGATCAATTTACGGATCAAGTTACCACCCCCAGACAGATGGAAAAATAGAGATTGTGAACAAATGGCTCGAGGGTTAATTGTGTAACTATGTGTCTATGCAGAAAAAGGCATGGGTCAAGTGGTTACATTTGGGCAACAAATTGTTATAACGCCACTTATAGCATATCCACTGGTATGACCCCATTCTGAGCATTATATGGCTATGATGCTCCTCCATTTGTTGATTTTGAGTTTGGGGATAGAAGGGCCCCAAAAGACAAGGATTGGATCTAGGAGAGACAATAAATCATCAAGGATCTCAAGGAAAATTTGCAGGTGGTCCAAAATCAACAAAAGATCTATGTAGATAAGCACAAGGTAGAGCGCACTTTGAAATTTGTAGACTTGGTATTCTTGAGATTGCATCCATACAAACAGTCTTCACTGAAGAAAAGTGGTGCAAAAAATATTAAGCCACACTTGTATTTCCCCTATAGGGTGGTTTAGAGAGTTGGTGAGGTAGCTTATGAGCTAGAGTTGTCGGAAGGAAGTAAGATTCACAATGTGTTTCATTTTTTGTGCCTCAAGAAGGCATTGGGAAAACATGTCACTTATTTGGTAGAGTTACCCCCATTGGATGAGGAGAGGCAGATAGTGTTGGTTCCTGAGGAGGTTTTGGAGGTACATGAGAGGAGACTATGTAATAGGGTGGTCCTAGAGTACCTCATTAGGTGGAGAGATTTTCCAGCAGAGGATGCCACATGGAAAAGTGACCAGATCTTGCAACATCCTAACTTATAGTTACTTTAGGACAAGCAATCTCAGAAAGGGAGGACTATAATGTCCCTTTCCAAATGATCTCTCCAGGATATTGATGTAATAACCTAAGTGATTCTCGTAGTCTATAGTCAATGGAAATAGGGGATTAAATAATTATTTAATGTCATGGGCACGAAATAAGTTAAAAAGTGACATTGAGTAATCAATTAAAAAGGGTGTTTTTAAGTGACTTGAGTTTATAAAGTCACTTTACTTTATTAAAAGGGTAAAAGGGTCTGAAAAGGGTTAACAAGGAAAGAAAAGGAGAATGAGTGATCCCTCTCTCATTATGCATTATTGTTTTCTAAAAACCAATTTTGAGAGAGCTCTTGTGGCTTTGGCTCTTGGGACGAAAAACCCTAGAGAATAAAATTGGTTTCGCTGGTGAGACTATGCACCCTAGCTGGTCATATCATGAATATCATTCAGATAATTTCACTGTGCTTCATTTTGGTTGAGGATTTCATATTTGGCAAAAAAAAATTCTTTGGTAGTGGTCGATCTTTGTTTGAGAAGGGCAAGTTGAAAGTGTGGTTGCATTTTTGTGTTGGTGGCTGAGTTTTCCATTATTGTTGGGATGAGTTTGCTACTGTTGGGTCGATTTCTCTTGGTTGGGAGAAATACACTATTGTTGGGTTGATTTCTTCATAGAAAGGGTCAATTATCTCTAAGAGGGGGTCGAGTATTCCTTGGAAACTGAAGTCTATGTAGAAGAGGTCATTCTGGCATCCAAATCATGGGATTACAGTTGCTTCAACAACCAATATCTCTTGTTGGGAGGATGAGTCTCTCTGTTGGGTCATGTTATCTACTATTTTGGTTGAGTTGATGGTTTGGAGGATGAGAATTAGCTATGGGTTGATTTACTCTCAGACTGGGCCAATATTATTATCACAAGACTATTGTTTCATTGTTAATTTGATTGTTGCAAACAAACTGCATTCTACAGACCTATCTTTTCTCATATGATTGTTGTATATTTCACTTATCTACAGGTAACCCTTTATTTAATACACAAGTTAAACTTTGTCTTCAATTACTTGTTGTTTAACATTTTTTATAGTGACAAGTTGTGTCATTGTAGCCATATAAATCTCAATGTAATAATTTTATGGGGTGCATATTTGTGTGTTATTGTACATTGAATGCAAACAAAATCAGAACTATCAATTTATTACACAAATTTACTTGCACTTTGTTGAACACGCACAACAACCTCCCAATTTTTTTGGCTTAACATCTCTCCAAGACAAGAAATTGGGCCGCCCCTCTTCAATTCTTCCTACTAAGACTCTCTCTCTCTCTCTCTCTCTCTCTCTCTCTCTCTCTCTCTCTCTCTCTCTCATGTAAACAAATAATCTTGGATCTTCCTCCCACTCTTCCTACCTTATCATTTCAAGTTCCTCCTCATATCACTTCTACCCGACAATCCTCACTTTGTAAATTTCCCTCTTCCTGCACTGACACATAGAGTATCAACACACGCATCCTTTATTCCCCTTCACATTGGTGCGTCATTGATTTATTCGCCTACGCATAGATCAATTTCTTTCGAAATTAGCTAATACACCAGTGTGCCTCCGCTAAACTTCATTGAAACATGTCTTTCTCACAGGAAAAGTACGCGTGATCAACGCCAACACATCAGTAATGTTCACACAATCATCATTGTCAGGCTCACACATTCCACCCACTATTTTCCTTTCACCTTCTTCGATACACCTCATAGCGGTAGCATCCCTCCCTTTCACTTTGTTATAGTCCTTATCGACGAGGTTCACCTCTTCTTCGTCGATGCGCTACCTATTGACAAGTTTCCCTCTCCTATCCTCAAGTCGATATGCCAACAGAAGGATGTTGATCCCTTGTCATTCTAAGGCCTCTTTCATCCTCCCCCCAGCTCAGATCCTTCTTGCTACACTCATCAATAAATATCCTTACATTCCCAATGGCTAAACTCTCCATACCTATCTAGACAACTGGTCATTAATACCTATCGCCCCTGATTTGCTTCATGATCGCAGTCATAATAAAATCTACTTGTGTCCCCAATAACTCTTATCACGCGTACCATGCTAGCTTGTCCACTTTTCATCTCTTGGTTCTACAACTAAAACAAATTTGTGAAAGTACTATTTAGCATCAGATGGGTTAACCACATCATATGTTGGTCTTGCACTAGATTTGAAATGCACTATGGAAGAATCTTAGTCCTCCCAGCTCCTAGACAGTATTAAGCGCTCCGAACATTGGTTGGTTGTTTTGGAGGATTTATAATTTCGTGCTACTAATGCATCACTGTAGCATCAATGAATGATATGAGAGCCTATATATCACAGATGTAGCACAATAACTGACATGATGGCATAAGAGTGAAAACTTAACATAAACTCCAGCGCTTGTGATCTGATTACTTAACATAAAATCCAACGATGAGGCCGGAGCATTTGCCACATAGTATAGAGGTGAACCGGATTTCTTGTGGTCATGAACTCTGGTGTCAAGGTTCTTCTATTCATGTCTCCCTTCAAGTTCGGGGTATTGAAGCATCGACATGAAGTAGGGGTGACCCATGACCCCCTCCATAGTGTAAAGTATTTTATATGCAAAATATACCCCCTCCATAATATGAAATATGCAAAATATACCCCATATAAATGTGTGATCATCATCACCAAGTGCATGCATTTCACCGACTAATTTCCTTTCACCTTCGCCAATACACCTAATAGCGGTAGAATTCCTCCATTTCACTTCATTATAGCGATTATCGGTGAGGTTCACCTCTTCTTCTTCGATGTGCTACATGTTGACAAGTTTCCCTCTCCTGTCCTTGATATGCCAACAGAAGGATGTTGATCCATCATCTTCTCCAAACACATCGACAATGATCTTCTCCCTCTCACCAACGTTGACTAGGTCAGTGTAGCCCACTTTTGTTCTGAGGCATATTTCATCCTCTCCCCAGCTTGGATCCTTCTTGCTTCACTCATCAATAAATCTCCTTCCATTCTGAATGAATAAACTCTCCACACATATCTATATAACTGGTCACTAATACCTACCGCACCTGATCTGCTTCATGATTGCAGTCATAATCAAATCTACTTGTGTCCCCAATAGCTCTTATTGCGCGTACCATGCTATCTTGTCCACTTCGTGTCTCTTTTTTCTATGATCCAGATGGATATTGGTGGCCACCCACCTATTCCACTAGCTCAGAACAAAGTTTTCCACCGTGGTATTTTTTCGACAGTTTTTCAGGTCCCAAACTTCTAGGGTAATTTTGAGACCCTAAACGATGTTTTTTGGGGGATTTTGGGACCAAGAGACTAACAATAAAATCTTCCTAGGAAAGACTAAAATCGTTCTTTTTGTTTATACCTTTCCAATGGTGTATCGAGCACCCCAAACAGAGATCGTTTGCAAAAGTTACACCCCCAAAAATTTGACATATCAACTATCCCCATTGGGGCACGCAAACCTTTTGGATTTTCATCTTTCAGAGTAAGGTTTTGGATTTTCCTTATGTTAAAAAGGAATTTGGAGCCTCATTGTAACAATCATCTTCTTACGAATGAGCGTAGCCATCACATCTATTCTCATAGATACGTTGTAACCATTCCAGTGAGTTCATTCACTCTGTATTTTACAGTTTTGTACATTTCGCTCATTAATTGATCTGGAATATATTTGTAGAATGAAATGAATACGGATTATTATCAAAATATTCTTAACATTGAATAACAAATATACAGTAAAATTGGTTTCTATTCAATAAGAAGATAAGTTGAAACTGTAAAATGAAGCAAAAACAAGCTTGCTAGAATTATGGCGGCTTATCTCTGAGAAGAGATGTGACGGTTGTGCTCATTCACAAGAGGATGATTACAATGAGGCTCTGAATGAATTTTTACAATAAACAGGAATGTCAAAAACCATAGACATCCAAAAAAATTAACCCTAGGAGATGAAGCACCAAAATTCATGTGGGCCCCGTTTGGGTAAGATAGTACATCAACTTCCTGGGGTCGTAAATTTTGCATACGATCTTTGTTTTAGGCGCACGATATCCCATTGGAAAGTTCTATCTGAGGACTACACATTTTGCTGCCATCTATCAAAGGTCATTCTAACTCTGGAAAGCCCTAAAAAACATTGTTTAGGGCCTCAAAACAACCCCGCAAGTCAAGGACCCGAAAACTAGGGAAAAAATTGCCAAAATGAACCAATTGGAATAGGTGGGAGGCCACCGACATCCATTTGGATCAATCCTCCACCCTTAGGAAGAAATGGTCTCCATTGCATTGAATTCCCCCATCAGATGAGAAATTTTTTGTTGAATTTGTCCCTAGGTGAGCCACTTGCCTTGGTGCAGGAGTTGCGTTGCTTTGACAACTCGATAAAGCTAGATCCTTTGTTGGCGACTGCCCTTGATCTGTTTTTCCACAATATGATCATTGGATGCATGTTGTATAAATTTGGGGTTGAACTATGTTGGTTTTAGTTGTTCTGTTATCTCTGAGGTGTCCAATAATGGTGGGAAATATGGTCAAAGGATATCCACGTTGAATACTGGGTGCAAGCCAAGGAAAGGAGGAATGTTGAGCTCGAAAGTATTATCAACCACAACCTTGGTGATGGTGTATGGCCCATAACGGAGTGGACGAAGCTTCCAATGGGGTCATGTAAGGCACTCTTTGTGCAAGTGTAGCCAAACCTTGTTTCCCACCTAAAACTTATGTGGCACCCAATGTTGATCATGGCATTGCTTGTACTTGTCATTGGACTTTTGTAGAATATCCTGAACCTGTTGGCGGATGTGATGGATCCACTCAATGAACCGAGTGGATTTTTCAACTTCAGTTGGAGCAAGAGATGATTCGACCGAGGTGACCGAAAGGGATAGTGCAATATCTATGGGACCCAATGGTTGGAATCCCAAACCCTCCTGAAAAGGATTGTGGTCGGTTGAGCTATGTACGGCTCGGTTGTAGCTATTGTGAACATAGGGGAGACTCTCATCCCATGTGCGAGGGTGATTTTAATTATACTTGCGCAGGATATGCACGATCATTCGATTTACAACCTCGATTTTGCCATCTGTCTAGGGGTGGAAGGTCGTGGATTTGGTGAGCTTGTTGTCCAGCAGTGACCAGAGGCTTGACCAGAATGTGTTGAGAAATCAACTGTCCCGATATGAGATAATGGTTTGTGGGATTCCAAAATGTATCCAAGCTCGTTCGAAGAAGAGCTTGGAAGTGGCCTCTGTTGTGATGCTCTTCTTGTAGGAGGCCAAAATCACCATCTTAGAAAATCGATCCACAACCAAAAAAACACAGTCATTTCCTCGCTTGGTGGATGGAAGGCCCGACATGTAGTCCATTGAGATGGATTCCCATGTCTTGTCAAGAGTAGGAAGAGGGGTGTACAGGCCTTGTTTCTTAGTGGTCGGTTTGGAAATCGTGCAGGCAATGTAGGACCTGATATACTTGTTGACCTCCTGTCAAAGTTTCGGCTAGTAGAAATGTTTCTGTAGCATTGCCACTGTCTTTTTGACGCCGAAGTTTCCTGCCACCGACTATAGTAGGCTTCCCAGATCAGCTTCACTCGCTCGCTTGATGGAACGCAGATATGGCCCAGACAACACAATAGCCCGTCCTGAAGATGGAAAATAGTGACAACTGCGTTTGCGCCCAACATTTGGTAGGTGGTGGCGAAGTTCAGGTCTGTCTCATAGAGTTGGGGCCATCCAGAGGTCTCATTGTCGCAAGAGTCTAGCACTCCGGTGAGTGTCGCTACTGGTAGTTTGTTGAGCCAATCAGTGACATGGTTGGTGCTTTCCATTTTATACTTCATGTTGAGGTGGAATTGTTGTAAGTACGTGGACCACTTCTGATGGTGGCCATTCTGTAATTTGCCTCATGTTTGGATGAACTGCAGTGGCTTATGATCAGTGTGGATGATTGTCTCCTTCCCAAGAATGTAATGTCTCCACTCGCGAAAGGCTTGCACAATGGAGTACATTTATTTGCCATAAGTAGGGTAATTACGGACAACATTTGATAGTGTCTCACTATGATAGGTCACGGGGTGGCCATGCTGAGTGAGAATGGCACACACTGCATAGTCTGGAGCATTTGTCTCGATCTCAAAGGGTTGTTGCAGGTCCGGTAGTGAAAGTACTGGGGTTGAGCACACGATTTGCTTCAAATCATCGAACGCTTGTTGTTGGTACCAGTCCCACACAAATTTCTCCTTACCACCGCCCCTGGTTACTTGGTTGAGGGCCCATGCAATATGGGAGAATCCCAACATGAACTTGCGGTAGAAATTGACAAGGCCCAAGAAGCTCCAAAGCTCAGTGAGTGTGGTTGGGGCTGACCAGTCACAGATGACTTGGATTTTGGATGGATTCACATGTACACCATGTTGATCAACGATGTAGCCCAGGTAATGAACCCTATTCATGCAGAAGGAGCATTTTTCCAAGTTGACGTAGAGTTGGTGTTGTTGTAGGGTGTGCATAACCTGTTGAATATGCTGCAAGTGTTCTTCCCAAGTCTTGTTGTAAATGAGGATGTCATCCAGATACACCACTACAAAATTATTGGTGAATGGTCGCAGGATATCATCCATCATCCTCATGAAAGTGGCTAGAGCATTTGTCAAACCAAAGGGCATGACCAACCATTCAAAAGGACCTTCCTTTGAATTGAAGGTGGTATTCCATACATCTATCTTTTCTATCAAGACCTGGTGGTAGCCAGACTTCAGATCAATCTTACTGAAGTATTTGACCCCCGTGAGCTCATTAAGGAGGTCATCGATTCATGAAATCGGGTACCGGTTTCTGACTGTGATTTTATTCAGGGATCAATAATTAATGCAAAGTCGTCGGGCTCTATCTTTCTTATGTACCAACATGATTGGGCTCCCGCAAGGTGATGAGATGGTACGGATGTGCCCCTTGTGGAGAAGTTCTTGGATCTGTCACTTGATCTCCTCATTCTCTAACAGAGAGCAAAGGTAGACTAGCCCATTGGGTAGCAGTGCGTTGGGGGTCAGATTGATGGGGTGCTTGACCTAACAGAGTAGAGGTATCTCGGTAGATGAGGAGAATATATCTTAGTATTCTTCCATGACCTTATCCACTTGCTTCTGGTATGTGGAGAGGTCGGTTGTGGAGACCCTGTATGTGGCTGCGATCTTTCGCTCAATCTAAGAGTGAATCACAAAGAAGAGAAACTTCCATGTCTGAGAGATGACCTTTATGCATTGCTTGGCAGAGATCAAGGAAATATCACTGGGTGGGACTGTCTCGGGTATCCTGTGCAATTTCCTGTTCAAAGTAATAATAACACTGCGAGGACTAGACTTATATATAGCATGACGTTTTCATAAATATGGTTGGCCCAAAAGAGCATTACAAAATTGGAGAGGGGAAACATCACACAATACCTCATCTTTGAAGGGCTTGATGACGTATGGCAGGCGACATTGTTGGTTGTCGCAGATGTCGCTTCCTTGGCGGATCCATCCAATGGTGTAGGGATGCGGGTGCGGCATTATCGGCAGGGTGAGTCACTTGAAAACCTCTGTTGAGATGAGATTATTTTGGCTACCACTATCAACGATGAAGTGCAGCGGGGTACCCTTCACCCACATCTGTGAATGAAAAAAGCGCTCGCCTTCCTCTGGCTCGTCTGGTTCACCGGGTTGGATCTTGGTGGTAGCAATGGTAGCACTGGTTTCTACATCAATGATCCATCTCCCCCTTCCTGGTTTTGACTCAGAGTCGAAACTCACATCTGATTCAGAGGCTTTCACCTCAGCCATTAGTGACAGGTTCGAGCGACAATCAATAGTGTTATGCCAGGGGCTCTTATGGAAGTCGCACCACTTCCTGATATCTTTCTTTGTCTTTTCAGTGTCCTTCCTTACTTGTAGCCTCGAGTGGTTTTCCTCGAGTGGTTTTCCTGAGGTTGTTCTTCTTTCCTTTTTCCTTTGTTCTGTGGGTTGGGGCCTCCCTTTCTTAGCTTTTGTGAGGAGTTCCCATGCCCAAATTGTTGTGTCTTTTGTTTGAGCTTCTGCTCAATTTTGACGGCATATCAGTAGGTCCCACCCAAGGATGAGATGTATAGAAAATCCATTTCGGGCTGGATGTATCTATGCAGACCGCCACGATACTTGAGCACCAGATGTCGCTCAAAATATTTGATACCCAGCTTGGCGCGCAAGGTATGTAAGATATTTGTGAACTCAGGCACCGCTAGGTTTCTTTCCTGTCGCAACGTGGTCCATTTTGTGTGCAGGTCGTCATAACTTCCAACAGGGTAGTATTGTTCCTTAATAGAATCCTTGAAGGAATCTAGGCGACTGCGACTGTAAATAATGAGGGTTACTCTGTTTCCTTTTTCTCACATAAATTTTCCCACCAATCTTTGACATGGGGGACGACTTTGAGGAGTGAAAAAGTAATATTTTCTCTATTTGAGAAGTTATGGACAGAGAAATACCCTTCTATTAGATTCAACCATTTTCCTACCGCATCTGCATCTATCTGACCTTCAAATATAGGAATATTGAAGTTGATTTGTACCTTGAAGGGGGCGACACATCCATTTGAGTAAGACGTGTCACCTGTTGGTATCCGCCGAAGGATTTGCACAAAACTATCCATCATCTCGTTCCTCTGTTGCATTGAGGGCTTCCTCGAGCAACATTTTGAAGGGATCTCATGTCTCGTAATATTTATTTTCTTTTGCCATGAGAGTTCATTTGGGTATGCGAGAGATTTTGTGCTCAAGAGAAACAAGCTCGAGACCCAATTCTTTGTACCTTGACCTCATTGGGGACATGCATTAAGAACGACAAGGAGTGGACTGCTTTGATACCACTGATCCAAAATATATTTGCAGAATGAAATGAATACAGATTATTATCAAAATATGCTTAACACAGAATAATAGATATACAATAAAATTGGTTTCTATTCAATAAGGAAATAAGTTGAAACTGTAAAATGCAGCAAAAACAAGCTTGCTAGAATGGTGGTGGCTTATCTCTTAGAAGAGATGTGACGGTTGCGCATTCGCAAGAAGATGATTACAATGAGGCTCTGAAGGCATTTTTACAATAAACAAGAATGTTAAAAACTCTAGACATCTAAAAAACCTAACCCTAAGAGATGAAGCGCCAAAAGTCATGTGGGCCCCGTTTGGGTAAGTTAGTACATCAACTTCTCAGGGTCCTAACTTTTGCATACGATCTTCATTTTAGGCGCACGATAGCCCATTGGAAAGGTCTATCCGAGGAATACACATTTTTTTTATATATATAAAAGGTCATTCTGACTGTGGCAAGCCCTAAAAAGCGTTGTTTAGGGCCTCATAACAGCCCTGCAAGTCAGAGACTCGAAAACTAGGGAAAAACTGTCAAACTAGAAAACTGTCTAGTTGGAATAGGTGCGAGGCCACCGACATCCATTTAGGAAACTTACTGGGAGAAAAGTTCTATAGAGGAGTGTGGAATATATGAGGTCGAGCCCACTTGGAATTTTTTTGTGGATGTGGTCAAGGAACAATATTACCCTGTTGGTAACTATGACGACCAATACATGAGATGGACCACACTGCGTCAAGAGAGGGTCCAAGCAGTGACGAAGTTCACCAATATATTCCATACCTTGCGCACCAATATGGGTATCAAAGATTCTAAGTGACATTTGGTTCTAAAATATCGTGGGGCTCTACACAAGTACATCCAAACCGAAATGGAGTTTCTAGACATCTCATCGCTAGGAGTTATTTATCGACATGCTGTCAAAATGAGCAAAAATTTAGGCACCATAACAAACATGAGTCTGGGTCTGCAAATCCGCAACCACCAAAGTATGATAAAGAAGTCCCTAACAAACATCCTCCCTAAAACCAGTCCAAGCCACATGAAAAGAAGGGTAAGGGAAAGACGAATAATGACACTGGAAAGTTGTGAGACTTCCACAAAATCCCCTGGCACAACACCAATGAATGTCGCTCAAAACAGTCATTGGTGGTCAAGATCAAAGAAAAAGAGTCGAACCTAGATTCAGAATATGATTCAAAAAATATTGGCAGAAGATAGATCAACGACGCAGACCCCATTGTTATTGTCGTGACCGCAACAATTCAACCAGAAGAACCATCATATCTTGAAGAGGGGCAGTGCCTCGTCCATTCATATATGTGGGTGAAGGGGACCCCATTGCATTTCATTATTGATCACGGAAGTTAGACGAACCTCATCTAAGCAGAGGTCGTCAGACAATTGGGATTGTTGACAACACCAAACCTGTAGCCATAGAACATCGAGTGGCTTCGTTAGGGATGAGATCTTTGTGTCAACCAACAGTGTTGATTGTCATACGACATCCAACCCTTCAAGGATGAGGTATTATGTGATGTTGCCCCATTGGATTTCTGTGATTTTCTTTTGGGCCAACCATATATGTGGAAGCACCATGTTGTTTATGAGTCTCGACCTCGTAGTGTCATTGTTACTCTGAGGATTATCTCTACAAAATACCAGAGGTAGTTTCAACTATTGTCCCACCTAAACATTGTCGCAAGGTAGTATCTCATACTAAAAAATTCAGCTTCTTCACAATCTATTCAAAAGGTGCATAGAAGAACACTGCAACCATTGCAGCCTCAGTACACGTACCTTTTATCCAAAAAAAATAGATTGACAAGATTGTAGCAAAGCGCAACAATTCTTTCTGCACATAGTCATATCATGTAGCCAAATTGGTTAAAAATGTCCAACCCTTCAAACATTAGGTTATCGACAACCTTCCACAAGCCAAGCAGTGCAACTTCTCCAGCAAGGAAAACAACTCACCAAGGTTCAAGCTCAACAAACGCTCCCCCCTCTCCCCTGGAAACTCAACGTAATGGAGACCATTACTTCCTAATGAGGGATGATTGATCCATATGGATATCGTTGGCCACCCACTTATTCCATTGGCTTAGAACAAAAGTTTTCACCTTGGTAGTTTTTCGACATATTTTCGGGTCCCAAACTTCTGGGGCCGTTTTGAGTTGCTAAAGGACGTTTTTTGGGGATTTTGGGCCCAAGAAATTTTTGATGACACTATCATGGGCTAGTCGAAATTTTTTTTTCTCGGTTAGACCATTCCAATGGTGTATCCAGACGTATGCAAAATTTACGCCCCAAGGAAGTTGATGTATCAACTACCCCCATCGGGGCACACAAACCTCTTGGATTGTCATCTTCCGGAATAAGGGTTTTGGATTTTCCTTATGTTAAAAAGGCCTTTGGAGCCTCATTGTAATAATCATATTCTTGGGAACGAGCATAGTCGTCACATCTCTTCTTAGAGATAAGTTGTCACCATTATAGCGAATTCATTCATTTTGTATTTTATAGTTATGTACATTTCACTCATTATTAGAAATTGTGTATTAATGTATCTTTTTGTTTATTGTTATATCTCTATTATATCTCTCTTATATTATTGGATATCATATATATCTCTGTAAATTTATTTATTATATCTCCGCTCTCATTTCATGCCAAAAATAATCTGGATCAGTGGTATCATAGCAGGCTGCTCTTGATCGTTTTTTCAGTGCATGTCCCCAACAAGGTCCAAGTATAGCAAGTTGGGTCTCGAGCTTGTCTCTCTTGAGGACAATCGCTCTCGCATGCCCAAGAAACCCTCCATGGCGGAAGAAAATAAAAACGACAAAGCATAATATTTTAATAATATGTTTCTTGAGCAAGCTCTCACACGATAGAGGGATGAAATGATGGAGGATTTTGCCTACATCCTTCAACGCCTGTCGATAACAGCAGACACGTCTTCATCAAGAGACCACTTTGGAGTTATCTCTCCTTTAAGAGTACAAGTTAATTTTTATATTCTCGTATTTGAAGGTCAGATAGATGCGGATTCCCTAGAGAAATGGTTAAATCTACTAGAAGGTTATTTCTCTGTTCACAGTTTTTTTGACAGGGAAAATATCACCTTCGCACTCCTTAAGGCTCTCCCCCATGTTAAACATTGGTGGGAAGTTTGCTGGGATAAAATTTACACAAAGGAGTTTGGAATATATGGGGCCAATCCAACTTGGTATTTTTTTGTGGATGTAGTCAAGGAATAATATTACCCTGTTGGTAACTATGACGACCAATACATGAGATGGACCATGCTGAGTCAAGAGAGGGGCCAAGCAGTGACAGAGTTCTCCAATATCTTCCATACCTTGCGCACCAAACTAGGTATCAAATATTCTAAGGGATATTTGGTTCTGAAATATCTTGGGGCTCTACATAGGTACATCCAAACTGAAATGGAGTTTCTAGACATCTCACCGCTCGGAGATGCTTATCGATATGATGTCAAAATCGAGAAAAAATTTAAGCACTAGAACAAACGAAAGTTCAGGTCTGTACATCCACAACCACCAAAGTATGATACAAATGTCCCTAATAAACAACCTCCCTAAAACCATCTCAAACCGCAGGAAAATAAGGGTAAGGGAAAGATGAAGAATGACACTGGAAAGTGGTGCGACTTCCAAAAAATCCCCTGACACAACATCGATGAACGTCACTCAAAACAGTCATTGGTGGTCGAGATCAAAGAAAAAGAGTCGAACCCATATTCAAAATCTGATTCAGAAAATACTGGCAGAAGACAAATCATCGGCGCAGACCCCACTGCTATTTCCGTGACCACAACAATTCAACCAGAAGAACCAGCAGAGATTGAAGAGGGGGTGCACCTCTTCCATTCACATATGTGGGTTAAGGGGACCCCATTGCATTTCATTGTTGATAGCGGAAGCCAGAAGAACCTCATCTCAACAGAGGTCGTCAAACAGTTGGGATTGTCGACAACACCACACCTGCAACCATACAACATCAGGTGGCTTCGTCGAGGACGAGATCTATGTGTCAGCCAATAGTGTCGATTGTCATACGACATCCATCCCTTCAAGGATGAGGTATTATGTGATGTTTCATGTTGGATGTCTATGATGTTCCTTTGGGCCAACCATATATATGGAAGCGCCATGTTGTTTATGAGTCTCAACCCCGTAGTGTCATTGTTACTTTGGGGGGTCATCTTTACAAAATACCAGAGGTAGTTCCAACTATTGTCCCACCTAAATAGTGTCACAAAGTAGTATCTCATACTATAAAATTCAGCTTCTTCACAATCTATTCAAAAGGTGCACAGAAGGACACTGCAACCACTTCATCCTCGGTACAAGCACATTCTATCCAACAGAAGAAGATCGAAAAGATTGTAGCAAAGCACAACGATTCTTTCTGCACACAGTCATCTCATGTAGCCAAACTGGTTAAAAAGTTCCAACCCTTCAAACATTAGGTTCTGGACAACTTTCCACAAGCCAAGCAACGCAACTTCTCCAGTAAGGCAAGCACCTCACCAAGGTTCAAGTTCAGCAAACGCTTCCCCCTCTCCCCCAAAAACTCAACGCAATAGATACCATTACTTCTTAAAAAGGGAGAATTGATCTAGTTGGATATACGTGGCCACCCACCAATTCCACTGGCTCATAATAGATTTTTCCACCTTGGCAGTTTTTCGGGTCCCAAACTTCTGGGGCCATTTTGAGGCCCTAAACTATGTTTTTTGGGGATGTGGGGCCCAAGAAATTGTCAATAGCACTTTGTTTGGCCATTCGAAAATCGTTCTTCTCATTTATACTTTTCCAATGGTGTATCGATCACCCAAAAAGGAGATCATATGCAAAAGTTACACCCTCGGGAAGTCGATGTATTAACTACCCCCATCAGGGCACGCAAACCTTTTGGCTTTTCATCTTCTGGTGTTAAGGTTTTGAATTTTCCTTATGTTAAAAAGGCCTTTGGATCCTCTTTGTAACAATCATATTCTTGTGAATGAGCGTAGTCATCACATCTCTTCTCGGAGATAAGATGCCACCATTCTAGCAAATTCATTCACTCTGTATTTTACAGCTCTGTACATTTTGCTCATTAATAGAAATTGTGTATTATTATATCTCTTTGTTTATTGTTATATCTCTTTTATATTATTGGATATCTGATATATCTCTGTACATTTTTTTATTATATATCCACTCTCATTTCGTGCCAAAAATAATCTAGATCAGTGGTATCATAGCAGGCTTCTCTTGATCATTTTTTCAGTGCATGTCCCTGATGAGGTCCGAGTATAGCAAGTTGGGTCTCAAGTTTGTCTCTCTTGAGGAAAATCGCTCTTGTGCACCCAAGAAACCCCCATGGTGGAAGAAAAGAAAAACGACAAAGTAGAAGATTATATTTATATGTTGCTTGAGCAAGCTCTCACGCGACAGAGGGACGAAATGATGGATAATTTTATCCACATCCTTCAACACATGTCGATAACACCATGCACGTCTTCATCAAGCGACCACTTTGGAGGCAACTCTCCTTTCAAGGTACAATTTAATTTTGATATTCACGTATTTGAAGGTCAGATAGATGCGAATTCCTTAGAGAAATGGTTAAATCTGCTAGAAAGGTTATTTCTCTATTCACAATTTTTTCGACAGGGAAAATATCACCTTCGTACTCCTTAAGGCTCTCCCACATGTCAAACATTGGTGGGAAACTTATTGGGAGAAAAGTTTCATAAAGGAGTTTGGAATATATGGGGTTGAGCCCACTTGGGATTTTTTTGTGGATGCGGTCAAGGAACAATATTACCCTGTTGGTAATTATGACAACCAATACATGAGATGGACCATGCTGCGTCAAGAAAGGGGCCAAGCAGTGATGGAGTTCACCAATGTCTTCCATACCTTGTGCACTAAGTTAGATATCAAATATTCTGAGTGACATTTGGTTCTGAAATATCGTGGGGCTCTACATAGGTACATCCAAACTGAAATGGAGTTTCTGGACATTTCATCGCTGGGAGTTGTTTATCGATATGTTGTCAAAATTGAGCAAAACTTTAAGCACAAGAAGAAACGGGAGTTCGGGTCTGCAAATCCGTAACCACCAAAGTATGATAAATATGGCCCTAAAAATCAGGCTCCCTAAAACTAGTCCAAGCCACAGGAAAAGAAGGGTAAGGGAAAGACGAAGAATGACACTCTAAAGTGTTGCGACTTCCACAAAATCCCCTGGCACAACACCAATGAATGTCACTCAAAATAGTCATTGGTGGTCGAGATCAAAGAAAAAGAGTTGAACCCAGATTTAGAATTTGATACAGAAATACTGGAGGAAGACAGATCATCGATGCAGACTCCACTGCTACTATCGTGACCACAACAATTCAACCAGAAGAACTAGCAGATTTTGAAGAGGGGGAGTGTCTCTTCCATTCATAAATGTGGGTGAAGGGGACCCCGTTGCATTTCATTGTTGATAGCGGAAGCCAAAAGAACCTCATCTTAGCATAGGTCATCAAACTGTTGGGATTGTCGACAACACCACACCCGCAGCCATACAACACTGGGTGGCTTTGCTAGGGACGAGATCTCTGTGTCAGCTAGCAGTGTTGATTTTCATACGACATCCCGCCCTTCAAGGATGAGGTATTATGTGATGTTGCCCTGCTGAATGTCTGTGATATTATTTTGGGAAAACCATATATATAAAACTGCCATGTTGTTTATGAGTCTCGACCCCGTAGTGTCATTTTTACTCTTGGGGGTTATCTCTACAGAATACCAGAGGTAGTTCCAACTATTGTCCCACCTAAACAATGTCGCAAGGTAGTATCTCATACTACAAAATGTAGCTTCTTCACAATCTATTCAAAAGGTGCACAGAAGGACATTGCAACCACTACAGCCTCGGTACAAGCACCTTCTATCCAATAGAAGAAGATCAACAATATTGCAACAAAGCACAATGATTATTTTTGCACACAATCATCTCATGTAGCTAGACTAGTTAAAAAGGTCAAACCCTTCAAACATCAGGTTCTTGACAACCTTCCACAAGCCAAGCAATGCAACTTCTCCAACAAGGAAAGCAACCCACCAAGGTTCAAGTTCAACAAACGCTTCCCCCTCTCCCTAAAAAACTCAATGCAATAGAGACCATTGCTTCCTAAAGAGGGAGGATTGATCTAGATGGATATCGATGGCCACCCACCTATTCCACTGGCTCAGAACAAAGTTTTCCACCTACGCAGTTTTTCGGGTCCCAAACTTTTGGTGTCGTTTTGAGGACCTAAACGACATTTTTTATGGATTTGGGGCCCATGAGACTATATATGGCACTTTCCTAGGCCAATCAAAAATCGTTCTTCTCGTTTATACCTTTTCAACGGTGTATTGAGTGCCCCAAACAGATGTCGTATGCAAAAGTTACACCCCCGGGAATTTGACATATCAACTACCCCCATCGAGGCCCACAAACCTTTTGGCTTTTCATCTTTCGGGGTTAGGGTTTTGGATTTTACTTATGTTAAAAAGGTCTTTGGAGCCTCATTGTAACAATCATCTTCTTGTGAATGAGCATAGTCGTCACATCTCTTCTCAGAGATAAGTTGCCACCATTCTAGCAAGTTCATTCACTCTGTATTTTACAGTTCTCTACATTTTGCTTATTAATAGAAATTGTGTATTACTATATCTATGTGTTTATTATTATATCTATGTTATATATACGTTATATTATTGGATCTCTAATATATCTCTGTACATTTCTTTATTATATCTCCACTCTCATTTCGTGTCGAAAATAATCTGGATCAGTGGTATTAGAGCATGATGCTCTTGAATGTTTTTCAGTGCATGTCCCCGATGAGGTTCGATTATAGCAAGTTGGGTCTCGAGCTTGTCTCTCTTTAGGACAATCACTCTCACACACCCAATAAACCCTCCATGGAAGAAGAGAAAAAAAACGACAAAGCAAAAGATTCTATTAATCTATTGCTTGAGCAAGCTCTCACGTGACAGAGGGACGAAATGATGGAGATTTTTTCCCACATCCTTTAACACCCGTTGATAACAACATCCACATATTCATCAAGCGACCACTTTGGAGGCACCTCTCATTTCAAGGTACAAGTTAATTCTCATATTCCCTTATTTGAAGGTCAGATAGATGCAGATTCCCTAGAGAAATGGTTAAATCTATTAGAAGGTTATTTCTTTGTTCACAATTTTTTCGACTGGGAAAATATCACCTTCGCACTCCTCAAGGCTCTCCTCCATGTCAAACATTGGTGGGAAACTTACTGGGAGCAAAGTTCCATAGAGGAGTCTAGAATATATGGGGCCAAGCCCACTTGGGAATTTTTTGTGGATGTGGTCAAGGAACAATATTACCCTGTCGGTAACTATGACGACCAATACATGAGATGGACCAGGCTGCGTCAAGAGAGGGACCAAATAGTGACGGAGTTCACCAATATCTTCCATACCTTGCGCACCAAGATGGGTATCAAAGATTATGAGTGACATTTGGTTCTGAAATACCATGGGGCTCTACACAGGTACATCCAAACCAAAATGGAGTTTTTGGACATTTTATCACTGGAAGCTTCTTATCGATATACTGTCAAAATCCAGCAAAAAATCAAACACGAGAACAAACGGGTGTTCAGGTCTGCAAATCCGCAACCACCAAAGTATGATAAAGATGGACCTAACAAATAACCTCCCTAAAACCAATTCAAGCCACGGGAAAAAGGGTAAGGGAAAGACGAAAAATGATACTGGAAAATGGTGCGACTTCCACAAAATCCCCTAGCACAACACCGATGAATGTCACTCAAAACAGTCATTGGTGGTCGAGATCAAAGAAAAAAAGTCGAACCTAGATCCAGAATCTGATTAAGAAAATACTGGCAGAAGACAGATCATCGATGCAGACCCCACTATTATTGTCGTGACCACAACAATTCAACCATAAGAACCAACAGATATTGAAGAGGGGGAGCACCTCTTCCATTCACAGATGTGGGTGAAGTGTAACCTTTTGCATTTCATTGTTGATAGTGGAAGCCAAAAGAACCTCATCTCAGCATAGGTCGTCAAATAATTGGGATTGTCGACAACACCACACCCACAACCATACAATATCGGGTGGCTTCTCTAGGGACGAGATCTATGTGTCAGCCAGCAGTGTCGATTGTCATACGACATCCAACCCTTCAAGAATGAGGTATTATGTGATGTTTCCCTGCTGGATGTCTATGATGTTCTTTTGGGCCAACCATATATGTGGAAGCACCATGTTGTTTATGAGTCTCGACTCCGTAGTGTCATTGTTACTTTGGGGGGTCATCTCTATAGAATACCAGAGGTATTTCCAACTATTGTCCCACCTAAACAATGTCTCAAGGTAGTATCTCATACTACAAAATTCAACTTCTTTACAATCTATTCAAAAGGTGCACAGAAGGACACTGCAACCACTGCAGCCTCGATACAAACACCTTCTATCCAACAAAAACAGATCAACAAGATTGCAGCAAAGTGCAACGATTCTTTCCACACACGGTCATCTCATGTAGCCAAACTGGTTAAAAGGGTCCAACCCTTCAAATATCAAGTTCTCGACAACCTTCTACAAGCCAAGCAACACAACTTCTCTAGCAAGGTACGCAACTCACCAAGGTTCAAGTTCAACAAACTCTTCCCCCTCTCCCCTAAAAATTCAACGCAATGGAGACCATTGCTTCCTAAGGAGGGAGGATTGATACAGATGGATATCGGTGGCCACCCACCTATTCCACTGGCTCATAACAAAGTTTTCCACCTTGGCAGTTTTTCGACGGTTTTTCGGGTCCCAAACTTTTGAGGCCCTAAACGATGTTTTTTTGGGATTTGGGGCCCAAAAAATTAAAAAAAGCGCTGGCTAGGGCTAGTCAGAAATATTTCTTCTCAGTTATACCTTTCCAATGGTGTATCGAGCACCCCAAACAGAGATCGTATGCAAAAGTTATGCACTCGGGAAGTTGACGTATCAACTACCCCCATCGGGGCCTGCAAACCTTTTGGCTTTTCATCTTCCGTGGTTAGGGTTTTGGATTTTCCTTATGTTAAAAAGGCCTTTGGAGCTTCATTGTAACAATTATCTTCTTGCGAATGAGCGTAGTCGTCACATCCCAACTCCTAGACAGTACTAAGCGCTCCAAACGTCAGTTGGCTATTTTGGCAGATTTATATTTCTGTGCTATTGATGCATCACTGCAGTGTCAATGAATGATCTAGGAGCCTATATATCACAAATGGCATATGGACTGACATAATTTAATTTAAGCGAAGCAGCATCAAATATGGGACCCAAACTTCCATTAAAAAATTCCTTTGAACTCAATTTTTCGGTGTTCGTCAAAGTGAAATTTTCACCCCCAAAATAGGCTAGTCGTATTATTTCCGACATTATGATTCCAATGCAACTCATGAAATATAAATCTAAGGCCTGAAAGTACCAAAACAAATTGTCTAGGGTTTCTCACTCAAACCATCCTTGTGAGTTGTTACACCCATAGGACACTTATATGTCACGGTTAGTTGGATCTCTGGGAATGCCTCTCCACCTCCTTCACAATGTAAAATACGGCACTCCAATCCAACTTTGTATGAACAAGTTATGAAGTTTTAAAATTTCCTCTAAGTGCGTGAGCAAGAGGTTTGCAAATTGGTTTTATTGCCTTTCTAACGAAATTAATAAATCTTGATTGATTTCAATGCTAATTTAAAATTCTTTTTCACCATATTAAATGTGATTTCAAATGAAATTTAATTGGTTTGAATTTAGGTTTTATGAAAAGAAAAGAAAAATGGATTTTAAGAGGTCACAAGTTCAAATCCAGAGGGGGGTAGGGTATGTATACCTTCGTAGACTTTACCAGTCAAATCGTTGGGCAGAGGGGGTCCCTTCTCCCACAAACAAGGGGATCTCATACACCAATTTGATGTGCTGACTTAGCTGTGACTTTAAAAAAAAAAATAGATAGATAGATAGCCAAAAGAAAAAAATAGACCAGCCATCGACAAAGTAAGCATAAAGTTCTTAAAAACCCATCGGATGAGATGAAAGAAACTCCTCCAAATCCATTGGAGGAGATGAAAGAAACATTGTCGAAGCCATCCGCAAACTTGGAAGAAACCTCTCCGAAGTCAATCGAAGGCAATGATGGGAAATACTCTGATTCACTCGGTAGACTTAATGGGAAGTGTGTCGATTCATCGACGAACTTAATTGGAACTGTGTCAAATCTCATCCGAGAAATTGATGGGAAGTACTCTAAATAAGGTGAGAAAACTTGGGAAGAAATGTTCTGAATCCATCAGAGGTATTACAAGGAACGTCTCCGAAGAACTTCGTTGATTTCCATCGGCAATTTTGAAAAGAATTTAGTCGATGACCATTGGCAACCATGAGGGAAACTCCGTCGGTTAGGCCAGCAAGGATAAATTGTGTTCTTGTATTATTGCAGTTTTTTGCCTATTGTTTTAAACAGAAAACCACACACTGGACCGCAAGCATTCGCTGCCTTTGCATACATGAGCTCCACCTATAATTTAGGGCCTATTTGCATTAGGTGACTTTGTATCACAGAAATTACCCTATGGCAAGGACAAAGCGCTTTAAATTGATGGAAAACTGGCACTTTTAATATGTACGAGATTTGGGGACGAAGATTTTGGTTCGCTCGTTTAGGATTCCACACACACAAGGTTGCAAAACGTCAAAATCGCACGCTTCTATTTGGCGGCGTTTAGATAATAAAAAAATGGAAGGGACGAGCTTTGTACTTGCCCTCAGTTTCGACGCATCTCCCAAAGAACAACTTAAACCTAAACGATTTGCTGCAAATGTTGCATAAGGCACTGTTCCATTTTATGGAAACCCAAAGTATGATTGCCACCTATTGGTAAAATGGCAGATCGATTAAAAAAACTACACCTGAGGATGCCTTAAATCGCTTAATTTCCCTCCATTTACACTCTCTCTCCCTCCACGATGGCACAAACCCTAGCCACTAAATCGATAGCCAAATTAAGACCTTGTCCTCGATGGTTTCTTCATAACACGTGAAGGTTTGTTGATCTTCTTTAAACAAGGCAAAGTTCCTGGTGGCTACTCAACCAATTCAACGATTATGAGAGAACTTCTGAAGGTTCCAGCTGGGTTAATAACTGAGAACACAGATTCATAGAAGTTATTTACCCACCTATGGACACCATGAAGAAGAGTAAAAGACCATCGATCTCAATAATCGTACCCACCTATGGACAACGCGAAAGACAAACTTTTAGGGGTTTCCATTGGCATTGGTAAACATTTCATTTTTATACATTTAAGGGTCGTTGTCGCCTTCTTATGACTTATCTCCCACTCAAAATGGGTTGACAACACCCTGCAAACTCAAGCGTCTGGACAGGACCTGGACCGACCCAATGCAACTAAGGTTAAGGTTATGCCTTACCATAAGATTAGGGTTGAGAAGATTGGTGGAATAATGCAGTTTAAGAACATGAATAATAACCCTAATATAGTCGAAGGTCTATCCATAGCAATGATAAAATCCATCGGCAAAAGAAAAGAAAAAAGGACACTGTTGGACAAGCCAACCCACGACAATTTGAGATATAAAACGAAAAACAATTTTTGACCAGTCATATATTTGGTTTGGAACGTTCTGCGTCCTGTCACTCCATAGCACTGTCGCCTTAATACTTGCTGATATATGTATATATACTTATAAACACAAAGGCGTGCAGATCGACTGGAAACTTTGGAACACTTTGCAAATATACAAAATAGTATTCGTTTGAATATGAGAAATTGTCATGACAGCTCATAAAAACTCTGTAAAAAACACATGACCCAGCGATGGAGACAATAGGGGCATTGAATAATCGGAGACCTTGAGCGCAATTTCCATCTATCCATCAGAGGTTTTGAGAGGAAGTCCTCTGAATCCATCATATTTTTTTGAGAAGAAACTTACCGATGGTCATTGGCTGTTTTGAGAGCAACTTCGTTGTTTTTCATCGGTGACCATTAGGGCATTGACTCTAATGCAAATGAAGAGGGCTATTTCAAAGCTTGGAAAACTGAATACTTTATCTATTAATCGAGTGAACATCAATGATACTAAAATTTCCATCTTGGAAGGTGGAAAGGTTATGTAAATATCCTCATCTTTGTGTGATTGCTAAAGAGTAACAAGTCTTAGAGTAGTGCTTTTGTTGGAAGGTTCCACTAATAAGACATTGAGAAAATATGATTTGGGATACATACATACCATATCATACAATACGATAAAAATATTAACAAAGCGGGATCGAAGATGGTTGGACCCTGCAATCACAATTATTTTGCAGGCACATTTGTCCGAGATCTTTAGGGATAGTCACACAAACTCTCGGGTGGCTAAGGAGCATTGCGCAATGATTTGAGCTGAGTCTATGCACAACATGAAAATGATACAATAACCTAGCCTAAGCTCATTTATTGCAATGATTACTTGCATGGAGAGCTTAAAAGAATGTGCACCAACACTATCCCTCGATGAAGTTCATAACTTAGCCCTAGCTTACACCGGCCAGGTTCATAACTCGACCTCCAATTCACATTGGAGGAGTTAATTCAAACTCCTCCAATGCACATCGGAAGAGTTCATCAAACTCCTCCGATGCAAATTGGAGGAGTTCCCATCAACTCCTCTGATGCACATCGGAGGAGTTCCCATTAACTCCTCTAAAACCTAAAAGAATTCCTTTGGTAAATCAGCCATAACTTTTGACTTGGGTGTCCGTTTCGCACGTTATTTATACTTTTGGAAAGATATTTCCGAGATATACAACTGCCTAGTTAGACAATTTAAGAAATTCCTAACCAATGGTATTCATTTCTCAGGATCAAGATCCGACACCTTGTTAACAACCCCGAGAGAACACAACACCTCAACTGTGAGCAGAGGAACCACAAATCGTACTCAGAGAAGTTTACATGAAGCTTCAATTATTTAACACTTCAATTTTATGGGTTTGGATGCTTTTCTATAATATTTTTCCTCTAATATCGCTCATTGTCGCATGTTGAATGGTGTCAGGTATCGATGTCGAGAGGAAGACGCGCTCTTGTAATGTGATCAATAGCCAAAGAAAATAGAACAGTGAACTGATATCAATTGTTCTAAAAAAAAGAAGCAATGAAGAGAACCAAGCTTGAACGATTGAAGAAGGAGTTTGAACCCTATGACGCCCAGTGCCCCTAATTCCCAAGCCAATCATTACAGTGGACAAGGTGCACCACGACCAAAATCCATGATGGCCCACCAGCGCTAGAGGACAAATTCAAAATGAAATTGTTGTCTTCTCCCTCTCATCATTACAAAAGGAGTAAAGACAAAGGCTGGGAAATGAAAGGTCACTAGGGTAGGCGGAAGGCCAAGGGTCACATTGACCTACAATAAATACCAGAATTGTATCCAAGAGAAGGGATTTTTTCTCTTAAAACATTGTAAACTTCTGAACTATTTTGGGAATAATTTTCAACTAAAATATGAGAGATTTCCTTAGAGTTTTCATGTACTATTGTTGAAACTGTTAATACTCAGTCAAACTTTTGATAGAGAGAACGACTCACATGTGTTGTTGTTTTTCTGCGAACTATTTCAAGCAGAATGTTTGTTGTTCACATGGGTTGTAAGAGCATGTTTGTTTATGGACTATTCTGACACAATATGTGTTTTCTTGTAGTTTTGTTATTCCTCATTATTTCTCATGTCCTGAGCATATGAGCTTCCAATGTATGTGATATAGTGACTTAGACTATTCTGGTGATATATTCATGTGCATGTGTTATCTAACTTTATTTCTTCATTTTAGCTATCTGAGTGAAGCTAGTGGTAGAGTTAGTTTCATGTTACAACTCATTCACTTATGTTAATTTACTCCTAACTAGTATATGATATATTAGAAGTAGATTAGATTCCTACATTTGCATAATCTTCATCTGCATCTTCTGTTTGCATAACCATCCATCATTCACCCTCATCAATCAACCGAACCGTAATCGGTAAAACCAAAACCAGCAATGGTTGTCGGGCCAGAATTTGGATGGGTTCTCTATTCCAAATGATGAGAGGTCTAATTGGGATTTCTTAGCGGGGGTAAACCCTGTTGTTGACAAGGGACGATTTTGGACCCGTCAACACACTCAAACCATTTGACAAAAATGATCTCACCAACAAACTAAGCTCAAAGTTAAAAAAAAAAATTAATGGGGAACATTACAAATTTAAACAGCAAATGCACACAACATGGAATACAAACTCGTGGAACTAACAATAGTTTTAAATTCATGAATGCATATTAAGTAATCATGGACAATAATTTTTAGACATAAAATACACAGATTAAAATGAAACCTTTATACATAGCATATAACAATAAATAACACAAAACTCAGAGTGAAATGCACAACAATTAATCTCAACATTTAACATAACTAAACATAGTGAATATGGGCACTTATCTTATTAACAAATAGGCAACTAGTTGTAGAGGACAAACATTCCATCCAATAGTAGAATTTCTACTCTATTTCTCAGCAACAAATCACCCTCAAGTTGGGACTACGAATCCATAAGAAGAAGGTGGTTCCTAAGGCTAACTAATCTCCCCTCGCAACAAGCTAATTCCTACAACCATTCAAATCCACTAGCTCTCTTTCCCCTCAATTGGTTGGACAACCCAAGGAACAAGATCCCTTTCACTACTACGAAATCCATCACGATATCCCACTTCCCTCCAAGGCTGGAACATAGGTTGGTTAGGAAATCTCTATATTGGGGACTCCAATAATGTACAACTGCAACAGGAATTCTCACAACAACAACTCACTTGCTCAGTTTACAAATCTCTTACACAAAATCTTACTCACAAGCCTACAACTTAATTCTCCATAAAATTACAAGTCCAACAAGCTATCTTACATGCCCACTATGGTTTCCTTCAATCTATAGCACTCACAACTCTCTTTTTTTCCTTTTCCCAAGTTGTAAAAGCTGGCCTCTTTGCCCATTCAAATTTCCTTTTACCCATGCAAGTTAACTCTCACATTCCCCAATGCTCATTGTACTTGGCCCCATCCTCTCAATAACTATGTGAGGTGACTTTTCCCACCAACCCTTTTACTTGTATTCAATGATTGGGGCTTTGAAACACTCAAAAGGGAAAATAGAAGGTTAATGCAAAATTAATTGAGAAAGGTGGCTTGGGATTAATAAACATGAATAATTTCTCCCCTTTGACCCCCCTCTCTTATGGAAACTTAGCCCCCATGACTCTATATATGTCCATCTACAACTGGTGATACATTCTATTTTAATATTTTCGATATACAATGTTTACATATTACATTTCTTCTCCCATGGTCGTACATTGTATTCACAATATACATCTGTAGTTTGGGGATTAAAATGGGGATGTTACAATGTTAGCTAAAATTTTACAAAAGTTCTCTTGCATCATCTAAAAAAAACAAAAATAGTTGCATTCTTCTTCTCATATGTGTTCTTAGACTTATCCATGACACTAAATAGAAAAATGAAAAATTTATAACCAAGGTTCATGTGCATATTCAAAAAAGTTCCCTTCTTGATGTATTGAGACCAACTAGATTCCACGATCCATCCTTTTTCCAAATTTTGATAGTCAATATGTTGTATTGTTTCCATCCCTGTCGATATGTGAAAATAATATATGTGAGAAAGAAGAAAGTAGTGATTGTACATAATTAAATAGAGTTTGTAATGTAAAATTTCGCAATAGTATTTCCTTGTGCATCCATTGTATTACAAGAAGTGAGTCACCAAAATTTTGAATATGTGAAACTCCAAACTCTTGAGCCAATCTAAAAACTAGTTTGAGAGCCATCAAATCAAATTATTCCATTTTTGAAAAAAATGCTAAGGTTTGAAGATATAAATAATATTCCTCCTACCCCACCCTGTATATGTGGATGAACCTGCACATATAAGATCTAGCTAGCAAAAGACATACATAGCTTGCAGAAGAATGAGAAGACAAGAGCAAAATTGAAGAGAAAAGAATAGAATTGTATTAATCGTATTCCACACTCAAAGAGTGAATAATTTACAATAGATATAGGTTACATGACTAATTGATGTGCCATAATAATGATCTAGAGAGATATAGACACTCACTGACAGACACTGGAGTGAACTGCCACCTAGTCCTAGTGAAATGATTCATGCAATCATCAGTTAACTGAGACACGTGTGTGGAAGTGAGAGAGACACATGCAAATGTTGGTGATAAAACTGAGGTTGACATGCATGAGTGACTTCCACTAGTATAACTGAGTGTATCTAACTCTGAACTGAAGAGGAACGCCCTATTTTGTAGCAGAATATTCTCTAGAGAAAATATTCCCATCTAAGGAATTGTTCTCAACATTGGACTATCAAACTTAGGAAAATAATTATAGGTGAGTGTGAAATATCTCCAACACCTCCCCTGAACACTACTAGGGTGTACATAATGAATGGGTCCTGGAAATAGAGGCCATGTTAGGTACCCATTGTACAATGAATATAAGAATGAAACACTAAAAGACGAGGAAAGAGGGAAAATCTCATGGGAAAAACCTCTCTCCAGGTACAATGCATAAGAAAAGACAAAAAAAAATGAGAAGGAACAAAAAGTAGTTGCTAAGCAATTGTGTCCTTCACTCCACGAAGACCTCACAACTGTGCAAGTTGATGATCGTTGAATATTTTGTTGAAGATGTAGATGTCTGCACGAATTGCTAGGAAAAAGACACACCATAATCTTTTTGCAGGTACTGAAGATTGAAGAATGCAGAAAAGATGGATTATTCGCCGACAATACTTCTCATGCCTCATAACTATTTGGAGTGGAAGCCAAAAATTATGTATCATCTCAGATGTAGAGGCTTGTACCAAATAACTATGGAAATGGAAGTAGATCTTGATTCCTGAACTTGCATAGAAAATATCTAGCTAGCAAATGACATACATAGTTTGCAGAGAAAATATGAGAAAAGAGAAGCAGGAGAGAAAGAATGGAAGAATTCTCATTAGCCAAATGAATGAATGATAATTTACACATGATATACTCTATATAACTCAAATAATGTGCATTGGAGGAGAATCCAATGTGCCATAGTGGTGATCTAGAGTGATCTCGACACACACCAACAGTTACGAGAGTAAATTGCCACCTAGTCTAGTCTCTCAGGAAGTTACGGGAGTGAACTGCCACCTAGTTTGAGTTAACTAGTCTCTCAATCTTCAGTTAACTGACTGAAACATAGTGAAGTGAGGAGGAGATCATGGAATCATGAGTAATGCGCTAGTCTGGTGATAATCCCAAGGACAATGCGCATTAGTTGGTGATGATCCCAATGTTGTGTGGTGATGATCCCAATGTGGCATGTATACTCCACTCAACTGATCAAATTAAAGTATGAACTTAAGAGAATATTCTCCCTAAACTATAGGAGACTAAATAATGACTAATAAACAGAGGGAAAACCTTAGAAAAAATAAATCATAGGTGTGTGTGAAGTATTTCCAACACCCCCCCTGAACATCACTATGGTGAAAATAAAGAATGGGTCTCGGCAACGAGACCATGTTAGGTACCCAAATACAAAATATACACTGAAATAAACGAGGAAAGAGGGAAAACCTCATGGGAAACCACCCCCCCCCTCAAAGTACAATGTATGTAAAAAAAAGAATTGACACTTGCTAGGAAATTGTGTCCTTCACTTCAAGATGATTGCGCAGAGAATGGAACTTATGCTCAGTGAAGGTCTTGGTGAAGATGTCTGCAATATGTTCTGTTGAAGGACAAAACTGTAGGTCGATGATCCCCTTGTGTACTAAGTATCAGATGTAGTGCATGTGGATATCGATGTGATTTGTCCGCTGCCTTTGAACTGGATCTCTACAGAACTTCAGAGTGCTATATTGTCACACAAGATGATGATCGACCAATGAAATTGAATGCCCAACTCAATGAGAAAGTGTTGTAGCCACATAACCTGAATGGTTATGTTAACTACCCCTCTGTACTCTACCTCGACTAACGATAGAGAAATAGAAGCTTGCTTCTTGCTCGACCAACAGATAGGTCCGAAACCAAGATTGAGTGTGTAACCAAATGTGGACTTGCAAATAATGTTATCACCAGCCCAGTCAGAATTAGTGAACCCGATGACGTCCAATGTAGATTATGTTGCATAGTGAATCCCAAAGGTGATGGTGCCCTGTACGTATTGAATGATACACTTTGTAGCCTTCCAATGTAGCTCATGTGGCTCCTACATGAACCTATATACTGCTCCAACTGCATAGGAGAGGTCTAGTCTAGGGTCTGTGAGATACAACAAGCTCCCCACTAGCTGTCTGTATAGTGTGTTGTCAACCAGTGGAGTGTCCCTGCCATCCTAAGTTCTAACTCATGATAGGAAAGGAGTCGGGGTAGACTTGTAGTCTCTCATGTGACAACTCTCAAGGAGATTGCGTGCATACTTGGCCTAAGACAATTTGATGCTTGATGCATCCTGACTGATCTTGAATCCAAGGAAGAAATGTAACAGACCCTTTTCTGTCATCAAGAACCCATCATACATAATCGTCTTGACTAAATCAATCACTGAAGTCGAGCAACCGGTGATCATCAAATCATCAACATATAGAACTAGGAATAGAAGTGAATCAGTCGTCCTGAGCATGTAAACATTCAGATCTGACCTACAACGTAGAAATTTTTGTGACAGCAGGTAGGAGTCCATCTTGGCATACCATTCCCTTAGGGCCTACTTGAGGCCATAAAGAGACTTCTTCATTCAACATACCAAAGATGAATCTTGCACAAATCCCTGGGGCTTCTCCATATAGATCTCCTCAGAGAGATCGTCGTGAAGAAATGCATTCTTCACATCCATATGATGGACTTCCTATCCCTTGGTTTTCACAATGGAAAGTGCCAAACATATGGAATCCATCTTCACTACTAGAGAGAAGGTCTCATCATAGTCAATGCCATGCACATGTTGAAATCCGTTTGCAACTAGCATGGCATTGTATCTGCTAACCTGTCCATCCACTGTGCTCTTGGTCATGTAGACCCATCTACACCTGACAAGTTTCCTTCATGGAGGAAGGGGAACCAGATCCCAAGTTTGATTCTCGAGGAGGGAGTTGTACTCCTCCTGCATGGTGGATTCCCAAAAGGGATTTCCAACAACCTCGCCATAGGACTGTGGATCTGAAGACTGAACCAAGAAAAAATGTCTAGGTGGCATCAATTCAGCGGTAGTGAGTGAAATAGGAGGCTCCTCAAAATAAGATCGAGTCCTCCTAGTATCAACTAGATCCCTAACAAGATCTTCTGCATCTTGAAGAGTAGTCTTGGCTCACTTGGGCCTCGACTCTGGATCTGCATCTGCATCTGCATGCATTGACTCTGTATCTGATGATACTGACTCTATATCTGGATCATTTGAATTCTATGAATCAAAACTCTCATCTAAAGAAGAGTCGACATGTGCATGCTAGCGCAGACCCCACCCCCCTTCGGCTCCCTATTGGAACCCGACAACCTCTATCACAGGTCCTTCTTTCTCCAAAGTGCAGGTCCTTTTTTATCCTCACGACTCTCTTCTTGGCCCTTTGAAGAAATTTGGCGGCAACACTCGCTCTCCGTGCCAGGCCCTTTCTATCATGTGACCTCGAGATGTGTCCCGGAGCTCAACCACACAAGTCACTTCAGGCTTCAGGCTTCGACTCTTTCCACGACAACCAACTCTTACGTTCCCGAACTTCGAATCATGAGTTCAAACAGAGCGAGGATCAATGATCCTCGTCCCTCCTTCCAATCGACGGCTACGATCACTTCAGACTCCGACCTTCAGGAGTTTTCACTTCTCCTATCTCTGCTTCTCCCGATTTATGGATCAGCGGAGTGTTGATCCAACTCCATGTGTCCTATCCTAATGAATGGATAGGATTGTTGCGGCTCCCAACTCTTCAGATATTCTCTTAATGTTCTCCTTCGATATCTTCTGGAGCACTACTCTGGTTCGTGCAGATTTCTTCCATGCGTCCCTTCCAGATCCAAGGGACTGGATTCAAACCACTCTTCGCGACTTCGTAAAGATCTTTTTTTGCTCTTAGAAAACCTTCAGGAGCTCCAACTCCCGGATCTCCTGATCTTCTGCCACCTATCTCCTATGACGATGGACGATTTTCACGGTCTTCGAGACTTCGCGAGTCCTCAACCCCTTTTTGCACACTTAGCGCAATTTCCTCCTCGAGGCTTAAGCTGTTCTCGAACTNGCACTCCTTACAAATCTTTGCCCAAACTCTTCTACGACTTTGCTCGGCTTGAAAACTTCCAAGATTCTCAGTTTCTCTGTGTCCTTCAGTGGACTTTCTCTTTCCCTCCTGGAAGCTTAACGCCCTTCCTCCTGAGCTTGTAAGATGAACTTACAATATCCTTAGCACATTCCTTGCGCTCAGCTAAGGTTTTTGATGACTTCTCCCTTAGCCTTCCTAAAGGTCTTAAGGCATCTCCTTTCCTTTGTCGATGCACTCTTGCAAAGCCTTCCTTCCTTAGAGTGTTCAACAACCCTGGGGTTCTCTTAAGAATTTCAACACTTCAAAATATGTTTCTCGAGTAGGCTCTCATACTTGATCTATGCCCTCCTGGCAGAGTGTTATAGAGTGTTCAGTAACTTTGCGTTGTGTTTCCTCCCACACAGTCTTTCTTTCCAAGGCACCTAACCACCTTGAAATTTCCTCCTGAGTCTGTGAATTATCTTGGTGTGCCCTCCTGACAACTTCTCTTCTGACTCCACTTAGTTCAAACACACACTCCTTGCATTGGCTCTTATAGTTTCCATCCTCTGTCGCGCACTCCTTGTACTTAGCCTAGAGAACCAGACTTAATCCAATACAGTCACATATAGAAAATTGTATCTCTATCCCTACAGACAATTTCTAACATACATCTATAACTCAAATGCACATGACTGACATTCACAACAAAATATCCATACATCCATTTCACATAAATTGATAAACAGGGAAAATTTTCCCCTTCTATTAATGACAGAATGTCAATTTACAATGGGTTGAGTCTGAACTGCCACAGTCTCGGCTCTCATCAACCTCTCTAACTTGGCTTACAATAATTTTTCATCAAACTTCAACAACCTCTCTCGGGCATACAATACAAATATTTATACAAGAGGGGCTCAATGAGCTTCCCTCCAAGCTAAATTAGTGGTGTCTAATAACCATTCCAAAATGCTTGACTACCGAGGCATATTACAATAATGGAAATATGATCTGAATCGGATGCAGATACCTCTTATCGTCAACCACTTAATGGAGACCTTATCTCCAGCTTGTGCGAAGGCACAACTTGGCTCCTCCAACCCGTTAGCATTAAATGCCTTAATCATGCTTTAGATTCTCGAAGGAAAAATGAGAGGGCGACGCCTCTCCCTTCCTTGAATGCACACCACTCGTGCTAATTAGCTGGCGCGTGCTGAGGTGGAGTGATGCTCCTGCATCACATGCTCATTATCTCTTACAAGTGGAAGAACAAAAGTGTCTACATGCAGCTATTGAGGTACATGCGAGACACTTTCCTCGAATTGGACACTATGTTCAATGATGAGATGGTCCGAGGAAAGATCAATGAGTTTGTATCCCTTCACACCACCAGGGTATCCAACAAAGATACACTCTGTGCTCTGTGGATCAAGTGCCTTCCTCTTCTCAGAGGGAATCTTGGCCCATGCACGTGAACCAAAAATATGGAAGTGGGTCTCTTCCGATTTGAGTTCGCTCCAAGCTTCATAGGGGGTCTTATCCTTGACATATCTATGGGGAGATCTCTTTTGGTTGTAGGTTGCACAATTAAGTTCTTTATCTCATAATCTTTGTGGAGTGACTTTGCATGTAACATGCGAGATGCCATCTCTTTTAGAGATCTATTTTTCTGCTCAGCAACTTCGTTTTGTTGTGGAGTATAAGGAACCATGTGTTGCAACTGAATCCTGACCTCATTACAAAGATTTTTTATCTCATGGTTGACATAATCTCCCACGTTATGTGTTCAAAGGACTTTGATTTTATTTCCTAACTGTGTCTCAACAAGGGCCTCAAAATCTTTGAGGTGTTGAAAGACCTCTGATTTTTTCTCGAGAAAGAAAATCCATGTGAAGTGTGAGAAATCATCAACAAAAATGAGCAAGTACCTTTCTTTACTAATTTATGGATGCGGAAAAGGGCCCATGAGGTCACTATGGATCAGATCTAAATGAAATAAATCCTTCTGAGTCTTTCCTTTGTTGAATTTATCTTGAGGGTGTTTTCCAAGAACACATCCCTCACAAATTCCTTTGGAGAAGTGGATGTTAGGTAGACCATCAACCATTCCCTACTTGTTAATTTGTTGCATATATCTGAAATTTAAATGCCCGAACCTTTCATGCCATATCCTACTGCTTTCATCAGCATGGGTAAGTAGTAATGCAGAATCTGGTTCAATAAATTTAGAAAATGTGAGTCTAGTTTGATGATTTACCCCACCAGTAGAAACCTTGGAATTAGTTTGCATGTCATAGATATCCACTGCATCAGGTGTGAATATGACTCTCTTTCTGGTGTCGTATTTTGTCATTTGATACATGGGGAGAATGTTGACGGAGAGTTTGGGAACGTGTAGCACATTCTCGAAGCTTCCGTTTGTGAGTTCAATTATTCCTTTGTTGGTGACCTCGACTGGAGAGTTGTCCCCCATCATAATAGGAGGACCTTTGCATGCATCCAATGAAAAACAAACTTTTTTTTTGGCTTCCATATGGTGTGATGCACCTGAATCTATGATCCAAGCATCAGGAGAGGAGTTGATGGAAATCAAAGCATGGCTAGAATTTCCTTTCTTGGGATTCTGATAGTCTTCTTCTTCTTGGCACCCTCAAGGATTTGAACTCCAAGGTTATTTTGTTGAAGTATTTGGGCCATTTGATCTATCTTTTTATGCATACATGCAGATTGTAGATGGAATCCTTTATGTAAGTAAGTTCATTTCTCCCCTTTTCTTCCCTTTCCACCTTTGGATCTGGAGGAATCGTTGAAGGATTTTGAGTACCCTTCCTTCTTTGGATTTGCATGTGATTTATTTTTGTCTTTGTCTTTATATTTATAATTTTGATGACCGCTACCATCATGCATAGTAAGTGCATGTGCCTTTGGGCCTTTGATTTTTCCTATGTTGATAAGATTATTCTACTCTTGTGTTAGAGATTCAATAAATACCTCAAGAGAGGGCATCTTCTAGATGGATCCAGAGGCGAGCCTAACTGAATGAAATGTGGATACAAACATTGAGTATTCCGGACCAAGTTTGGAGAGAATAGTGAGAACCATTTGTTTCTCCTCCTTAGATTTATCAACCTCGCAAGCATTGAGTTGTAGAAGAAAATCCTTATATTTGGTAAATAAATCTTGGAGATTGTCGAAGATTTTTGGATCCAACATGAGCAATTCCACCTCGAGTATGTGTCCCCTCATCTCGTCATGTTTTCAAAAAATACCTTCCATGGTGGTCCAAGATTCATTGGGGGTTTTACAAGAGGATATGTGAAAGAGGAGTTCAAAAGAAATGAGACTGCAAATAGTTCCAAACGCTTCATCCATTTGATTCAGATACTTGGATTTTCTATGGATGATGTGAGTTCAGTCTTGTTTTCCATGTTTAACATGTATAATACTCTACCTTGAAGATGCACTATCATCTTCTCCTTCCATGCAAATATATTGTACGGTGTAAGAATGAATTCTTTTGGAAATTCCATTTTTTTGTTGTCTTCAATATGCGGTACCTACAAAAAGAATCTAGTGTGTCTTTTTCCGAGAAATTCGTTGGCTCTGATACCATGTAAATGTGAATGAACCTTCACAGATAATATCTAGCTAGAAAAAGACATACACACTTTGCAGAAGAATGAGAAGACGAGAGAAAAATTGAAGAGAAAAGAATAGAATTGTATTAATCGTATTCCACACTCAAAGAGTGAATAATTTACAATAGATATAGGTTACATGAGTAACTAATGCATCATAGTAGTGATCTAGAGAGATATAGACACTCGCTGACAGACACTGGAGTGAACTTCCACCTAGTCCTAGTTAATTGATCCATGCAATCATCAGTTAACTCATACACATGTGTGGAAGTGGGAGAAACACATGAAACTGTTGGTGAGAAAACCAAGGTTTCCATGCACGAGTGACTTCAACTATTCTAACTGAGTGTAGCTAATTTTGAACTGAAGAGGAACGCCCTATTTTGTAGGGGAATATTCTCGAGAGAGAATATTCCCATCTAAGGAATCTTTCTCAACATTGGACTATCAAACTTAGGAAAATAATTCTAGGTGAGTTTGAAATATCTCCAACACACCCCTGGGAGGGGTCCCCTAAGAGGGACCATCAAATTCGTCCCATGGA
The DNA here is from genome assembly GCA_010110895.2 of Picea sitchensis. Taxonomy (NCBI): domain Eukaryota; kingdom Viridiplantae; phylum Streptophyta; class Pinopsida; order Pinales; family Pinaceae; genus Picea; species Picea sitchensis. The sequence continues at coordinate 170,846 of SNQJ01S0008184.1, forward strand.
ATGTCCTTATTAATTACCTCTACCTTGATATTATTTATAGTTTTTTATCCTAGAATTTAGGGTATGCATTTAGAGTGTTTAGTGTCTCAACATCACATTTTAAAGGTAGTGTCTCTTTGTCCTCGAACATCTTTAGAATCATGGCCAACCAAAATCCCCAAGCAATTCTTAAGGGAATAGATTTGTTCTTCTTTATATCCTTATTGGCACACCAAATCCTAAAAGCCTCTTCAATGTCATCTCCTATCTAGACATTTTGAAACCCTATCATACTTTCCTATTCCTTCCAGACTTCCTTTATATAAGGGTAGGTCATGATTATATGTGCATTTTTTTTTATTTTTCTTTCTATTTTGTAGTATATCTCAAGTGGGATCCCTATTGTTTAAGATCACCCACATGAAAATTTTGGATTTTGTAGGGATCTTTAGTTTCCAAATGATTTTCCACCACCATACATGTTGTTCCTCCTTTCCCTCCTCAACAAGTGATTTATATCTTATTTTTGGTAAATATACAACTAACGGGTTTAGAGACCAAACCAAGTGATCATCCTCCTCTCTGATTCTATCATTGATATCTTTTAAAAAAATTGTGTATCCCTGCCATTTAATTGCATTATCTTCCCCAAGTACTAACTCCCTCTAGGTCATCCAATCTTAGTGACAAATGGATGTCCTAGGCTAATTCACAACATGCCTTAACATATAATAATTGGTGCCTCGTAACTCAAGTATCAATCGTGAATATAACTTGTGCCTTCCTTTACTACCAACCTATGGATCAAGACCAATTTGTACTTTGTCTCCTTTACCAACTTGTCATATCAACCAATCTTCAACCAACTAAAAGGAAGAGTTGATTACTTTCCACAATATTGAAGTATTTTGAACTCGTTTAGCAGGGTTCCTAACCCATTCTTCCACAGTGTGTGGGGATATATATTTGTCGTTAAGTACATGTACCCATAGCCTTGTTTCTTAGATCGGCCTCCAAACAATTTTTGTTGCAAGATATTTTGAAAAGAGAAATGGGTTATTTATGCACTAACCACCATTTTCTTTAGGTAGGGCTAGCTTCTTCCATGAAGCCAAAGAAAACCCTTTTCCCCCTTAATTCCCAAACCATATGAATCTACCAAAAAAAAACACCTAATAACTTCTAGAACTCCTTTTGGAATCCATGCAAGGAACATCCAGTATACTTGAATCACTTCCAAGACATCTTTGACCATAACCAATTGACCCCCTTGGGAAATTCGCCTATTACACCATGTATTAATATTACTTTCCACTTTATCCATTATTCATTGTCAATCACCTTTTTTGTACATATTTGGCTTCAAGTGGAAACCTAAGTAATTTAGACTAATAGTTAGATCTAATA
>SNQJ01S0008184.1:172241-183707 GCA_010110895.2 Picea sitchensis
CCCCCTTGGGAAATTCGCCTATTACACCATGTATTAATATTACTTTCCACTTTATCCATTATTCATTGTCAATCACCTTTTTTGTACATATTTGGCTTCAAGTGGAAACCTAAGTAATTTAGACTAATAGTTAGATCTAATAATTGTTAGGGAAACATTTGTGTAATGAAGTTCTTCTCCTACTTAGAAATACCCCAAATAGAGATTGTTTAATTTTGTAGGTTAATTTTCATACATAATGCCTTGTAGAATAAGTCCATGATGTCTTTAAACTTATCGATATCCCTTCTAGATCCCTCACAGAAAATTAGTATGTCATCAACAAACAATAAGTGAGTGATATTGGAGGATGTATCAATATTAATCCCTTTGATACTACTATTTTTGAAAGCCTCCTTTAATAATCTACTCAAACCTTTAGCAATTAAAAGAAAAAGGAGAGGCAATAAATAAAACCCATATCTAAGGCCTCTTTTGTGGTTGATAAAAAGGATATGTGGCCCCATTTATCATAACAAAAAATTATGAAGTAACTCAATTCATTACCTATACTACAAACTAATGACGAAAACCCAAATGAGTGAGGATTAGTCTAAGATATAACCATCTTACCCTGTCATATGCTCTTTATAGCTCCACTTTGAAGACCATCAATATTTGATTCCTAACTTTGATTGAGTGGAGTCCTTCTTGAGCAATCCATACTACCTCATGAATTTGTCTTCCCTCTAAAAAACCAAACTATTCATAAAAAAAAATCTTGATAGAACTCTTTTTAGTCTTCTTTCTATTACCTTCGAGATGATTTTTTCTATACAATTTCATAAAGAAATTATCTTGAATTTTTCAAAGGACATCGGGTTATCATCCTTGGGAATCAATGCATGAAAATATGTGTTGAAGGCTCCAAGAATTTTTCCTATTGTTCTTGTGGCCTCAACCACCCTTTCTAAATATTCTCCTATAAAATCATAACACCCTAGAAAAAATTCCATAGGAAGACCACCTAACCCTGGATTTTTCTCTTTATAGAAACTCTTCTTTCCAAACTTTCTCCATCAAATCTTGATTCTCCTCAGGAATGACAAAAATTGGAAAAGAATTTGACAATCTTATTACCTTTGCCACGGTGGCTTGAAAATCCTCTTTGGAAAGCGAGGAGAAGTAATTTACTCCTTCTACAACTATATCCTTGAATTTTGATGCCCATGTGAAATCCTCCTTTTCTATTTTCCATGACTTAATCAATTTTCTTCCTGCAATTTGCATATCTATGAAAAAACTTTGTGTTTTCATCTCTATCTTGGAGCCATAAAGCTATGCTTTTAAGCCTCCATTTTTTATCTATTTCCAAAAGAATTTTCCTATTTTTGTCTTCAAGAAGTTTTACCTTTGATTTTTGTTCCTCTGTAAAATAACCAAAGCCTTCACTTCTATAATGTGGTTCCAAGGCCTTCACTTCTTCAAATAACCAAAGCCTTCACTTCTTCAAATTTTGATGAAACTGTATAGGAGCATATTATCATAAGACTCCTATACCTCTTTGATTTTGTTAATAAATTCCTCTTCCTTCCTCTATTCCGGATTCATCATGAATGGATTGGTGTGTTTCTCTTGGGTAGGGGCTACTTCCAGTATAACTGGATTATGGTGAGAATCCCCCCACCCGAGGAAACCAATTGTTTAATTCAAGTTACTTCATTAATGCATGATTTAGATATCAATAAATGATTGAACCTCTTTGCATATGATCCTCTCTCGATATCCTATTCCTCCAAGTTGGGGTCAATTTAGTAGGTTCAACATCTAGTAAGCCTAGTTCTTCTAACTTTTTAATAAAATAACAAGAAAGACAATCCACATGTGCAACTAGTCCCCATACTTATGAGGCTCCCAGGGTGAATTTTAGATCCCCTCCCACAACAAATAAATTAGTATGAATTTATTCCATTTGGAAGAACTTATCTGAGTAATCAACCATATCCACATTTATTATGAAGTTGAGATTTGTAAGCATTATTGATTTTTTGTTGACTGGGGAAATCGACAACTAGTTGGGCACGTACTCACGTGACACATGGTCATGTTATATGAATGCTACCACTATAACCCCAAGCATACCAACGTGACCCCTCACGTGGCACACAAGACTAGTCGAGGGTTTTGAACCGGTGACTTCACATAATGGAGTGTCTTTAATAGTACACTCCATCATCGACTATTCTACACCCCGAGGGGCGTAAGCATTATTAATTCATTTTTTTATTATTCTAAGTAACACTAATCAAGGAAATCCCCCAAGTACTTCCCCTAATTTTCAAGGATGGTACATAGGGTAAACCCTAGAATATTTAGGGCACAAGGCCCATCAACAATAAGGATTGAAGCCATTACAACAAAATACTCATTAAGAGTTCAACATGTCACTTGTGGGAATTGAACATGAGTTGGGAGGATAATGATCATTCCTCCCAACCACCCGAGCTAAACCCAATTGACAAACATTATTAATTTTATATGAATGTTTTTTTTAAACAATTTTTACTTAAATTATATATTTACTTGATTTGTTTTTATAAATTGTATGTTTAAGGGAAAAAATCTATTGTTTTTACAATTTTTGTTTCCCAAGAAAAAATCTATAATTTTATTAATATGAACAAAATTACATTACATTAGATACTAGAAGAATTTAGAAAAGTTTTCCCTTTGACATATATATTCTTCTCATATGCTTATTCACCATATTTGTATTGTGTTAGCTAAAAATTGACATTTTTTTTTTCTTTCATCATCTCAAAAAAACAAAAATAATTGCATCGTTATTCTCCTCTATGATCCCAAAATTACCCATGAAACTAAAATAGAAACATGATAGATTTATAACCAGGTCTCATGTGCATATTCAGAAAACTACCCTTCTTGATGTACTGAGACCAACTAGATTCCACGATCCATTCTTGTTCCAATGTTTTATAGTCCATATGTTATCTTGTGTGTGTCCTTGTAGATGTGTGAAAAGGATATATGTGAGAAAGAATGAAGTAGTGATTATACATAATTAAACAGAGGTTGTAATGTATAAATTCTCAATGCTATTTTCTAGTGCATCTATTGTATTACAATAAGTGAGTAAGCAAAAATTTGAATATGTGAAACTCTAGACTCTTGAGCCAATATCAAAACCAATTTGAGAGTCATAAAATCAAATTGGTTATTTGTTTCTTGACCAATTCCATCTTTGAAAGAAATTCCATAGTTCTTTTTGTAAGTAAAATTGTACTACCTTAGATAATTAGAAAACCAGTACATATGTCTATGCTTGTAGTTGGTTCTGCCAAACAGATGGAAACCAAAATTGGGTACAAGCTTAAGAAAACATCCATTTTACAGTTGAGTAGATATATAACAAAATAAAAAACTATGCAAACTATTGTTCTTGTGTTGAGCCTGCCTAGAACTTAGAAGATGACCATTTTAATCAAAAAAGAGACTAGACTGGTAGAAAATCATACGCTAGAGGTATCCTTGTTGTTCTCGCCATTTGGAGGGTGAGGCAAAGAAGGTGCAAAGTAATAATACTAACTGCATGTTGGGCACCTGCTTTTAATAGGCTTGCTTGAGAAGGAATCAAAGAAGGCATCTAGATGATAGACAAGGATGTCCTGGTGGAAAAGTTGCTTAGCGACATCTCTTCTCAGGTCAAAAATTAGTTGTAATTTATCTGCTAAGAGTTTGCGCAGAGGTGGTTCTGCTGACTCGAAAATCACACTTTGGAATAGCTCGATATTCGAGAAAACTACAATGGGAACCATGTTTCCAATCGTTGATGGAGGAGCCTCTTAAATTATTGGGAAACTCACTTGTTCTCCTGTAACCAGGGTGGGAGCAACTCCCCCCTCCCGTCGAGGATAATTGAGAATTGAACCCTGTAGATCTGAGGAATCCATTAATTGGGAAGCCCGAGGAGAACTGGGAGGTACTAGACAGAACTCCTCTTCCACGATGACTAGAATATTGTTCGCGGTGTCTCTATTATGAACAGTAGAAGGTGAGGCACTGGAAGGTGAACCCAGGGAGACTGGGCCATTGAAATGGGGTTTAATAGATGAGGGAGATTGACCCAACTAAAGTTGTTGAGCTCTGAATCTGTAATAATCTAGACCACACTTCGACTTATCTCTTTCGTGAGGCATAATGAGCGGTGAACGAGCAGAAGGACATGAAATGAAATACCGATGAATCAGGGAGTCATGAACAGAGAGAGTCCTTCTGTGAGAGGATGACACCATCCACAATGCCTAGGTTAACAATGGTGCACAAGAACCATGCATTACCTTTAATAAGAAATTCATTTCAGTCGTGGAGAGCTCTATTGAACTTCATATGATAGCCTCCATCCTCCTCATACTAGTGTTGAAGCATTTTGGTGCTTTGTTTAATCTCCCCATTAAATTTTGCATGCATCCCAAGAGAACCACCTTCCCTACAACGTTAATGTTTTGCATTGGCATGAATGAAGGGATGGGGGTGACATCTAACTGCATTAACATCGTCTACTGCATGTACTCTAGCTGGCACCCCATTTGGGGATCTTTGAAAGAAATGTTATGGTTTGAATATATAAACAATATTCCTCCTACTCCACCCCTAGGAGGGGTCCCCTGAGAGGAACCATCAAATTATTCCCATGGAATGACCTTATCAATTACCTCTACCTTGGGATTATGTGTAGTTTTTTTATCCTCGAATTTAGGGTATTAATTTAGAATGTTTGGTACATGAACATTACATTTTAAAGGTAGTTTCTCTTTGTCCTCGAACAAATTCAAATTCTTGTCCAACCAAACTCCCCAAGAAATGTTTAAGAGAATAGCTCTGATCTTTTTTACATACTTATTGGCACACCAAATCCTTAAAGCCTCTTCAATGTCATCTCTTACCCAAACATTTTGATACCCTATCATCCTTTCCAATTCCTTCCATAGTTCCTTTGTATAAGGGTAGGTGATGATGATCTGTGCATTTGTTTCTTNATACTTATTGGCACACCAAATCCTTAAAGCCTCTTCAATGTCATCTCTTACCCAAACATTTTGATACCCTATCATCCTTTCCAATTCCTTCCATAGTTCCTTTGTATAAGGGTAGGTGATGATGATCTGTGCATTTGTTTCTTCTACTTTCTAACATAAACTACACTAGTTGAGTCCAACAAAGGTTCCATTTTGTAGTATATCCGAGGTGGGATCCCTATTGTTTAAGATCACCCACATGGAAATTTTGAATTTTGTATGGATCTTTAGTTTCCATATGAATTTCTACCACCACACATTGTTGACACATAAAAGTGCAATGAGAGTCATGTCTGCAAATAATTGCAATACATTGTACTTATATTATATGATATTAATAAATAATAGGTGGGACTCCTTAGAAGAAAAACATAATAAGTTGATTCCCTTCTATGACACTACAACCTTCACATATTGGATTTAATTGATATTTGATGTTATTGCATGCATGAGTAGCTCCACAATGGTGTTTGGTGATATTCCATCATTATATTTCATTCTAAACGATGTGATATTCGTCAAAATAAAGGGACCTCCAAGCAAAATATGCAATATATAAATATAGTGATATGATATGAATGCAATATGGATTTTTAAAATGAAAAGGGGGCTGGTCAAGTTTTATTCATCATATACCACCAATGATATCATATAAAGGTTTCCAAATTTAAGCTAAAGTCATCGCGCACAAGTATGAATCGAATCAAGATTACAATGTAATTCTCATAGATCATACTTCGGGTTACTTGGTGTTTTATTTAATTAGACTTCTTTAAAAAATAATGATGCTCATATTCGATAGTGTGTATGGCTTGGTTGATATATGGCATGAGATTGGAGTTGAGTTGTCGTTGAATGCGCTCCACCGTGTAAGGTTTTATTGGTTTCATTTAATGTTGGTTGATGGATGAAACGACGTAGAGTAAATGAGTTTGGTTCATTTCCTTTTTTTGGTACACCACCTTTTATATTGTCATTTGTTCGAGAGCTCGTCGTTGTTGTTAACTATGGTTTCAAATTTTGTGATGGTTTGTTGAGATTTTGGGTTGCTCCTTTCATGGTTTTTTAAGCAAATCTTAACAGGTGTGAAGTTTTGTTTTTACTCTTCCAGCAACAGTCTTTAGATCTGTGCTAATAAAATTGATATATTGGTTCTTTTGTTTGCATGTTGTGTGTATATGCTTGTTTGTTCAATGTAGGCATCTGAATGATGTTTTTATGGGTATGTTGAGATCGTACGGAATAAAATGACAAGGGTTTTTAAATGTGAAGAAGGCTCATGACCTAGGTGTTGAGGAAAAGGTATGGATCACCTTACTGAATCATTTTCAGATCTTTCCTGGCTAGAACAAGATAATTGGGAATGCCACTCGAGGTTTATAGCCTCAAAACATTCACTCAATCTGCAAGTATTAATTACAAGGATTAAGGCTAATTTTATGATTTGTAAATGTTGCGATGTAAAGATAAAATTTATACAAGGATACAAGGATACAAGAATGTATACATCTTTTACAATAAAGTAAACATGGAGACCAAAAGAGAAAAGAGGAACCAAGTCATGAAAACACATGTATGAGATAGAACAACCATCTGATTTATTTCATTATGAGATACAAAAAGTGTATTTCCCTTTACAAACCCCTGCAAGGGTATGGACTAAAGTTAGATTTAGAGGTCTCTGATGGGCACCATACAAAGAGACTCCCACAGTAAAATAAAACTAAAATTAATGATATGGATCAGCTTGCCACAAAAATGCTGCCATTTGACTCTGCAAGATATCCTTTATCAGCCATGAAAATTAATTCACAAACAGACAAAAATACACAGACTATCAAGGATGAATCAACACCTCTAAAACAAGCGACTGAAAAGTATGATTCAATTTTGAACCTTGTTGCCTTCAATAAGACCATGTTTTCAACAAAAGGATTAGGCTTTCAAGTAAACTCAGAAATGAATGTAAATTGAAACTATCTCATTTAACTAAAGAGAAAACCGTAGTCTTGTCTTTTTCCTTCTATTCTCCCTTTGTCTCTTCTTCTCATTGAACCTTTATTCTTTCTCAATAAGTTGAGGTAGTTCAACTACTTTCTTTAGTTAAGTCAAATTAACTTAGATAATTATTTTAGGGAGAAATAACTAATAATAATATATAAATAAGGGTCTAGTTAATAATTACTAAATAGGTGAGACCACTTGTGACTCCCATCATTGTTTTGCCAATCAACAATTATAAAATAAATTTTTTTATCATTTGGATCATATGACACCCTTGTAGTTCCCCTTGATACTATTCAAATCGAATATTTAAATATCAACAAAATTTAAGGACATATCCCAAAAAAACAATATATCCATTTTATCCAGAAAAATATCCAAAATAAAGCTTGTTGTCCCCAAAGTTGAAAATTATCAAATATCGTCTTCATTACTGAAAATCATAAAAAAAATAAAAAAAATCCATATTTGTAGCTTTGCGAGGAATATTTCATTTTCTCACTATTGTCTCCAACTGACTTTACTTGAGTGGGCCTTGGTTGGTTAGATCCCTCGGGTTGTATTTCGTTGATCACATGAGAGCAATCATCTTTTAGGTGGAGGCATGAAGACACAGACTTACAGAATTCTATGGATGGACTGGAGGGGGAAACCATTGCTTTTCCTTTGTCTTGCATAGGTTGTGGGATATCAATTTTTAATCTTTTGCTGGAATGCGAGGATTCTACTGGCGAAATAGCGAGATGAATTTTAACATCGAGATTAATTGGTGGTGGTAAAGACAATGACACAATGGGTCAACCACGGTAGTGAGAGACATGCTAGTGGAAAATTTCTTTCCAACCGTCATTAGTGGGGACTTCGGGCTGCAATGACACATGTGGGGGAACAAGAATGCCAGGAAAATTCTAAGGAGGCTGAAACGAGGGTCTATCAGGTCGGGGATGCAAGATACCATGGCCACCTAAATTAAAAAAAAACAACAACTTGAAACAACTAGTTCAACTCTTGTGGATCAACATCGAAATGAATAGAAAACTGGGGCCTTATATAGCCTCGATTCTAATTTCTCATGCATCTGTTATTTCATCCATTGATGCCTCTACTGAAGAAACTCATCTTGTAGCAACAATTTTTCAGTCATGAAGTTCTTAATAAACCATACATGAAACTCTACTTACATTAATCAAAAGTTGGCTCTAGAATTTACTTACGAGACACATGCAATCCATCCATAACATGTCATTTATTAATTGGCACTTGAACATGGAATTGATAAGGTTAATGGGAAATATGGGGGGCTTGTATTTAGCGAAAAATGATATCATGGTGGGGAAGGAATATATGAATATTGTTCAAAAAAATAATAAAACAATCAACCGTGTATCTAAACATATCTAGAACATCAATCCTCAACCCTTGCCATATCAACTGCCTTTCATTTCCACACAGACTCCTCTTCAAAATAAATATCACTGAACATGGAATGAAAAAGTGAAATTAGGATCATGAAGGGGGTGTATTTAGCGAAAATTAATAGAATGGGGGGGAATTTGTACGGATATTGTTCAAATGATATAACAAACATATCATCTCTGATGTAAATTCCCAATCAAAATATCTTACTGTTAAAAAATTTAAAGTTTAAACCATACTCTGTTTCCAAAACAACAAACCAGAATCGGTGCTTGCTTCACAAAACTGCTCACTTGCCTTAGAAATTGTATGACACGGTTACCAATTTAATATGCCTAGGATTTTGAAAAATAATTGTAATAACAATATTGCCTATATATAACAGAGTTGAAAATGAACAACATCATAATCGCCACAATAAATACAACAATACTCTTGGAGTGGACAGATTACAACCATAATATCAACATCAACAAATTTCTTAAAACCCACAGGGTCCCATGAAGTGCCCCAAAACAAATCCTTGTATATAACCATAATTCAATTGAAGCACAATTTACCAAACTTCCTCATCCTATTTCATTCTGGTCCGTATACTTTATTTGAGCATCATACAACTTATATAGAGGTGATTTTCGTAATTACAATAGAACATGGCAAGTTTAAATTTTAACAATCATTCACAACATTGCTATTGACCTCATGAACTTCATATGGACAGACTGTAACTTCAAGCAAATAAGTGAATTCAACACTTCCTCCATATTTGCATAGCAAGTGACCAATCAAAACGCGTGCCCAAACAAAAAAGCATGAACAATGCTTTCATCAATTCTGGGTAACAAACAAAAGAGCACGAACAATGCTTTCACAATAGTGCATAGGGTTTAATACGCAACAATAACAGTAAGTGGCAAAAAAAAATGGTCTAACAACCTGAGGTTTTGGCCAAAACAAATCACGAAAGGTTTACTCCCACCACAGTGTTCCACATTAATACTCACAGAGTCGGGGTTATGTCGTGGGCGTATTATCCACAAAGACCAACAGTCTTAACATGCAGGCGGAGTGTTCACAAAAACCCACAGGTAAGAGGCGGGGAAAACCCATTTTCGAACCAGGAAGAAAACCCAAAACAAGGAACCAGAGGCAAGGCAAGCCCGATAGTTTCCCAACCACAATATTTTTCATAGCAAAATTGCGAACAACTACACAAAGTAAAAGCCATCCACGACTCTTTTAATGCCGATGGTCTCAAAACAACCAACACAGGAAACCAAAATTTCCAAACAACCAATACACAGTCTGAATTCATTATAACAGCTTTGGAAATACACAGACCGTGACCAAACAAGAGCCAACTATTGATTTAAAGAGCAGAGCGAATGTTCATGGATGGAAAAGCAAGAAAACCCCAAACCTGTGTAAAAGATTTCTTAAGGAGAAATGACCAAGTTGTATACCTCCTACACGACCGAGCAAAGCGAAGCATCAACAACCAACAGAGCAAAATGAAAAAATGACTAGGGTGGCGGGCTTGAGGTGAGTTAGAGTGATGTGCATTTAGTGCATGTCACTTCTCCCTTCACATTTTCATTCATGGCTAGTACGATCCAAGCCCACTACACAACTCATTGACCATTAACATTCAAAACGATTAATACATGCCAACGATTAAAATTTTCATACCTAAAATAGGTCAGTCGTATGATTTCCGGAATTGCAATTCCAATGCAACTCATGGAATCAAAATCCCAGGCTGGAAAGTACCAAAACGAATCGTCTAGGTTTTCTCGCCCGAACTAGCTTTGCCAGTCGTTACACCCACGAGACACTTATATGACACGGTTAATTAGATCGTTGGGAGCGCATCTCGATGTTCTTCACAATGCAAAAGACAATACTCCAATCCAGCTTCGTATGAGAAAGTTATGAAGTTTTAAAAGTTCCTCTAAGTGTGTGAGCAAAAGGATTGCAAATTGGTTTTATCGCCGCAGGAAATTGATAAATCTTGATTGATTTCAATGCTAATTTAAAATAATTTTTCACCATCTTAAATGTAATTTCAAATGAAATTTAATTGGTTTGAATTTAGGGTTTATCAAAAGAAAAGAAAAGAAAAATGAATTTTAAATAAAACAATTTTTATATATAACCGAAAGAAAAAAATAGACCAACCATCGGCAAAGTTAGCATAAATTTCTTTGAAGCCCATCGGAGAATATGAAAGAAACTCCTCTGAAGCCATCAAAGGATATGAAGGAAACATTTCCGAAGCCATCGAAAAACTTGGAAGAAAGCTCTCCAAAATCAATTGTAGGCTATGATGGAAAATACTCTGATTCACTCGACAGACTCAATGCGAAGTGTGTTGATTCATCTGCGAATTTAATTGAAACCGTTTGAAGCTCATCGGTGAAATTCATGGGAAGTACTCTGAATAAGGTTGGAAAACTTGAGAAGAAAGCTCTCCAAAATCAATTGGAGGCTATGATGGAAAATACTCTGATTCACTCGACAGACTCAATGGAAAGTGTGTTGATTCATCTGCGAACTTAATTGAAACCGTTTTGAAGCTCATCGGTGAAATTCATGGGAAGTACACTGAATAAGGTTGGAAAACTTCAGAAGAAATGCTCTGAATCCATCAAAGGTCTTACAAGGAGTGTCTCTGAAGCTCACAAAGATCTTGCAAAGAACTTCGTTGATTTCCATCGGCGATTTCGCAAAGAATTTAGTCGATGACTGTTAGCGATATTTCTTGTATGGGGGGGTAGAACACAAAAGAAGGCGGAAAAACCCACTTGTCCAAAGTTTCGGGCGATAACGTGCCCATGGTAAGCAGCAAGCAAAACCGGGCGGTCCAGATTTGCGCGCCCAGATCGACGACACATATTGGATTCCGGACCCCCCTTGCCTTCTGATCTTTAAGTAAGGGGGGGGGTCCGGAATCGGGGTTGCACCTCTCCAA
>SNQJ01S0008185.1:1050-54258 GCA_010110895.2 Picea sitchensis
GACACAATACATATTCCAGATAATTTTTCAAGGAGGAAAATCCACAACTTGTACAAAGGATATGTTGAAGGTGTTGAAGGAAAGAGTAATTTTATTACATATGCATATTTTACAAGAATATGGAAGAAACAATTCAACAATGTCTGTATTCCTAATAAGTCAAGGATGGGGATTTGTAGTATATGTGCTACTCTAAAATCAAGAAGAGATAAATCTTAAGGGGTAGAAAGAGGTATGTATTTACTATTTTTTTTTTAAATTGAATAGTTATCAACTATGAAAACATACGATCAATATTTCCATTTTATGTCATGTGAAGATTCCATAATCAAAGCACTTCAAGAACATTGGAATCAACAATCAAGTGAAAGACAAAAGTTGTACAAACATCAGAAGAAGTGTTATGATGCTCCAAACAAATATTTAGGTATGATAATTGATGGCATGGACCAGAAGAAAACACTTCTACCACATTTTGTCCATACACCCAAAAATTTACAGGAAGAGAATTTAATTCAATTTTACTTGGTTGGTTGTATGGTTTTCAATGGAAACATGTGTCCAAGAGTTTACTTCACAACTCCAAATATTTATAATGATGGAAATATGAACATAACCATAATTCATCATATGCTCACTCATTGGTCTGGAAATATTCCTCAAATTCTTTATCTACAATTGGACAACACTAGTCATGAAAATAAAAATCAAATTGTGTTTGTATATCTAAGCATGTTTGTTGAAATGGGAATCTTTCAAAAGGTGAAAGTTGGTTTCCTTCTTGTTGGACACACTCATGATCATATTGATGAAATGTTCATTCATTTTTCAGTAACATTGAAAAGGAAAAATGTTGGAAGTCTACCATCATTGATTGAATGTATCAAGAAAGAATACAGTCCAGAGCCTGTTTTTCATATATTAGAAGAAACTGTTGACATGCGAAGATTTATTCAGGGATCACATCGTGAATAAAAATGTATTGAGCAGCTTAATGACATTATCTTCCAACATCAATTTTGCTTCAAAACAATTGATGGGAAAACACTTATATGGGGAAAGCAGTATTCAACTACTACAGAATGGGGACCTTCATCGGGTTTATCATTTTTTAAGTTCATTCCAGATTATCCAATTTTTGCATAAAATTTGTTATTTTTACAATCAGTTGCTAAAATCCATAATGCACAAAGGCGTAATAGAGATGTAGATTATTCTGAATGCCTAGATGAAATTAAAAAGTCCATTAAGGATACATATGATTACTTTGATGTTGTTGATTCTGTTTGGTGGGAGTATTTTTCCAATAGTCAAAGTGACATAATTTCAAGCTCAACAAATGAAGATACAATGTTGAGGACTCCATTTCATTGGCCACAAAATATGCCAAACGAATCTGAAGAAACAAACATTATTGAAGTTCAAGAATCTCAAGGTGTTATTTATATTACACAAGCAGAGGAAAGAGAAATGTATATTGGTTTGTGAAGGTCATGTGCAAAGCATGAAGCTATCGAAGACCTTTATAGGGGTTTAGTATAAGATATTAAGGATGGTAGCATGATTGCAGTTTTAGCGACTAAAGATCCACATGGTCATCCATTCTGAATAGGAAAGGTTATAAAGATTGATAAAGAAATTGATGATGTTATTGCAATTGAAGTGCATTGGTATGCAACAAGTACACACCCATTCAATTGTGTGTACAAGCCAGAGATGGTGGTTGAGAAACATGTCAATAGAAAGAGAAAAAGAAAGGGTCAAAATACAACTCGTCATCGCATTGACCTCTTAAAATTAGATGATGTTGACATACTTGTTTATGACTTCAATTTGACAAAGAGAGGAACTCTTCACTCCAAGAAAACATAGATTATCAAGAGGTTGTTGTCTCAAGAAATAAATGCAATATGGGAGTCTGTTGAACCTAGTCGTAGATTTAAAAGGCATTTGACATATGAAATGTTGGGCATGCATGTAGACTCAGATGGTGCATTCATTGACAATAGAGAAGAGTATGGATCATCTACATCTTAATCAAAACATCCATCTGATGACAATCTAGAATCTGGTGGTATTTCAGAAACCATGAGTCAATCTGAATAAGTGTATGGAACATTTTACGAATTTTTTATCCATATGATGTTTGTATGGTAACTAAAAAAGAGCATTGAACTTACATATGATCTTACATGAAGTTATGAATCTTTTGTTATGTTTTATGAATGATTTTTTATTTATTATGGATAATATAATAAAATTTCTTAGCTCATATGTTTTGAATATGGTCAATATAACAATACTTTTAAGAAATTATTTATGTTTCATTCAATGTAATCTGTATTTACTTTTTTATTATTAAAAGTAAAAAATTATTAAAAAGTGACGTTGAATTTTTAAAGTATATTGTGATATTTTCATGGAATTATGTATTACCTTCTGCTTTGCGTGATAATAACATTTAAAAAGTAAACATTTAAGGGTTGATTTTATGATTTTGTTTACAGTAATGATGATTTCGTTTACCACATTATAAAAATGTGTCAATTTCATACCCCAATTTTAGAATGGGTGCTACTAGTAGCAGTACTTTTCAATTTGATGGTTGATTTTGAGGTTTTGGTTTTAATGGTACCAAGTGATAAAAATACGATTTCAAATGATCTCAAAATTTAATGTTTTGAAAAGAAAAAAAAAAATTCAAAAACATCTTATTTGTTTTTAGGTTTTGATTTGAATGTTTTTCTGAGCTACTGTCTAAGTTGTGAAGGGCATGCTTGAAAAATGTTGTAATTTTGACCCCGTTTTAAAAACCGGTGCTACCGGTAGCATCACTTTTTGATTTGGGGGTTGATTTTGATGTTTTTTATGCAAAAATATGGGCTTTTTGGGACAGATTTCTCATTTTGAAGTCACAGTTCTCATTAAGTTGGTAACTATGTTAAGGAAGTTCAGCTTCTTATTTCCCATTTTGATAGTATTTCTTTTCATCAAGTTTTCAAAGAATTGAATTCATTGAGAGATGGCTTGTTAAAGGATATTTTACTGGATCCAGGGTCTTGGAATATATGGGAGGAAGTTGATGGTATTTGAGATAAATATGATTGTATAATTTATTTTAAATCTAATGTGTAATTAGGTTTAATGGAATGGAATACTTAGGATGCTTTTTTTTTCTTGATATACATATTAGGTGATTTGAGAGTTTATTGTTGAACTATTTGTTTGTATCTTCTTAATATAAAAAGGAAGGATGATTAAAACTGTAAACCATTAATAAAAGTGAAATATAAGGTACTTATACATATAGAGACGAGAAGAGTGTAAATGTGTTTCCTAGGAGGGATCAAATCCCTTGAGATGTGAACCTTTTCTCATTTATTTTCAATTTAATTTTTTTTCCACCTCTAGTGACATTATTTCTTATCAAGAGTGGAAAGAATTACACTTTTGAAAGATTTGTTTCCATTGATTTCAACCCTTGAATAATTCAAGAAGCCTCTAAGGTATGGTTATCGAACCCAAAGTTGATCACAGAAAAAGGACATGAAGGATGGTGTAAATGCATCTAACAATTTGATTGATTCAGTGGTAGTGACAGGTTGTCTACATTTATATTTCTAGGTGGTTGGATAGAGAAATGAAAAGGGTTGTATCCTCCTTCTGGTTGGTGCAAGAGAGTTAGGTAGTTGGAGCATCCTTTACGTTGGAGACTAAAAAATAGGGGGTTGGAGCCTCCTTCCACTTGTATCTATAAAATAAGGAATTTGGTTCTTCCTATTGTTATCACTCCAGGAAACTCTCTTAGGTTGTATCTCAGAGATGCCTGGTAAATTAACTAATATCTAAATGATTCACTCAAATGGATCAATTCATATGACTAAATCAAACCTCACTCACTCAAGACATGCATAAACACACTTAGATTGACAAGGATTTCAACTACTACTGTTCAGAGAGTTTGTAAATAAGTGGATGTGTGGAGAATCCTTACTATATTAGCATAATCATACAATAAACATATATGAATGGCCGATTACAATAAGTAAACAATACTTGCAATTCTAACTCATCAATTCAAAGACAGGATGACAGCTATCAGGCATTAGACAAACATGAATAACATGAATATAACATGCAAGTACAAGTACAGACTAGATAAGAAGATGGGAATCTGAACAAGTAATCGAAAAAGAAGCTTGTATTAATTAATATGAAAATGAGAAGATTGAGTACAAAGTCTGAAAGAGTCTCCAAAATCAAACCCTTTGTTCATCTTCTGTCTTCAGCTTTATAGCTTTACAATATAGTTTTCAGATCCTAAATTAATGGATCTAATTTTCTAAATACGAAAAGTGAAACAATATTTACAATAAACTAGGAAAAGACCCTCAAGATGAGTTCAATCCATATATGATGATCCTCAAGAGTAGTATAGTGCTGATTAAGTGCAGTCCAGCCTCCCAAGGCTATTTGATTTAATCCTCCAAGGATAATTTTTGAATTTGCTGAAGTGTGCAAAAGCCCTGATTTTCTGCCTTTGAAAAAGGTACCAAAAATGATTGAAACACCTCTTCTTTCCCATATCCATCAAAAAATAGCTATTTTATCTGACTTGATAATTCAAAACATGTCAATTCAAAGAGGTTTCAAACCATTCCAACTCAAACAATCCCGATCTGGGCGAAAATAATAGCTTTCTTCCCTATTCCGTGCAGAAATTTTCTGGAAATATGTCTCTTAAAGATTCACCCATATATCTCTAATAAAAACACATTTTTTAAACTTGAGAGAGATTTTTTTATATCGGTATGTTGTGAGAAAAAACCTCTCTCATTTCATCAATATTAATTTTCATTTTCCCGGGATCCTCATTTCAAAAACATGTGTCAAACAGGGAAATCTCAGATCTGAAAATTAGGGATCAGAGATGGATTTGATTCTCCCAATACGTGACACCTGTAGGAAAAATGAGAGAGGTTATTGTTCTCTGATGTGTTAGGAACAAAAACCTTCTCCATTTTCTCAAAATGATTCTCCATTCGCTCAAAATCATCATTTTAAAATGATGACTCAACCTAGTAAAAATACAAAATGTTTGTGCTTTCGATAGATAAAATAGCCCTGAGTTTCGCGTTTTAGCTGCCGAAAGCTAGGATTTCGGTAGCTTAGAAGCCCTTTTGAAAAAGGAATTAGCTACCAAAACCCGAGTTTTGATTTTTTTGAAGGAAAGAACAAATCAAATGCTTTTCAAACTTTAATTACAAGCTGGAACTTATTAAAATGAGCCCTAAAAAATTTAGTAGAGTTTTTTCTAATGACTCTCTATCTCCTCCTCAAATAATTTTGACCAATTTATTTGAGGATATAACATCTAGCTCTTATTGGGAATGAAAGCCTCCCTGTGAGGTGTCAAGGACCGCAGATCTGTTGCCTTTCCTGGAAAAATAAAATTTGTAACTTCGTCTTTAGCATTCCATTGGGCATGGAGTCAACATTTCATTGGGCATGGAGTCAACATTCCATTGGGCATGGAGTCAACCATTCATCTTTTTCTAAAAATATTTCATGACTTGTATAGATGATCTTTGTATATATTCAAGGTTGCCTTTATTCTCACACAGTAACTTCTACATCTGCTGCAAAATGGAGAAAAGAAATGCTTGGGCAGTGAGCTTATTTCCTACCCTACTCTACTCTAACCAGTTCTGCAATTGGTTAAGTGAACGTTGATTTCCATAAGAACCATCCAAGAAATTTTAATACTGAAATAATTTCATCTTTATCACTGATCAACAGATGAAGTTTAACATGCAACAATAGTTATAAGAACTCATTCATGAAACCATACTTACCCATAAACAATGGAAAGCTAAGGAAATCTAAAATCTTCAGGTTCTCTGAAAAGTATGAATCCATGAAGGCTTCCACTGGATCCTTGAAAAGAAGATAAGAAACATGTTGCTCCTCTATGGTAGACACTTGCTCAGCCATGACTATTTCTCTAAAAGAAGACAGATCATCTTTTGGTTCTCTTGAGACTAACTCGTAATCATCAAAAACTACAATTTCCTCATCAGAATAATGCTCACAAGAGGATAACAAAATAGGATTTTCATCACATGAAGAAAGATCAGCTAAGAACATGTAATCTCTTATGCAATCCTCAGTCTTCATAGGCTCTTCTTGATTTACAAATTGATCGTAAACTTCAAAAGCATACCCAACTCTAGAGGACTCAACAACTATTGAAAAGCTCTGACCTGAATCTAAAATGAACCCATATGCTCATTGTTGTTCCAAAACTGTTTCAAGCTCATTACTCTCTTGCTCAGAATCTGAAGTATATTGGCATTCTTCTTGCTCATATGCTTGTAGATTTTCAAAGAATTCTTGACCTCGGATCCTTCTGGAAATATGAATGTTCTCCTCTACCTCTTGAGCATCTTCAAACAACTGGGTTAAGGATGGAGACTTCCGTTCTAACAGAAGAAGGGCAAGTTCTGAATGAAGACCCATAATATAATGTATGATGGCAAATGTCTCTGTAGGCTATATCTCCAAAGGCATGTCATGATAAACACGGTAAAACCTTCTATTGAAAATATGCAAGGCTTCATCCTACTCTCGTTTCAAAGCATAGAAATCAACAAGGTGAGAATCTAAAGATTTGTATTCGCCCCAATATTTCAGAAAAGCATTAGAGAACTCAATCCAAGAGAAAATAGAATCATCTTTCAGACCCTTAAACCACATAGCAGCATCTTTGATCAGATACTTTGAAAAAAATCTCATGATCACATCTTCATGAGTGATTTGAAAATGATCAACAAAATCCAAAAAGGAGTCCATGTGTCTCTTAGTTGAAGCTTGATTCTCTCTGGAAAACCAAGGGAGATATTCATAACAGTCATCAGGATAAGGATGAAGAAGATGGGGTAGCTGTAAAGGTTTGAACATCTTCATATGGATCTTAACTTGAAAGGTTGTGGGTTGATCATGAGAGATGGTAAGTTGTTGACAAGGTTCAGAAATTATGGCAAGAGGGGCTGAGATCTGGACAGGTTTTGAAATAAGTTCAACCTCCTTAAGGTTACATGAATGCTCAAATTCAGAGGGAATCTGAATGCAAAACTCGTCTTTAGGAATAGGCTGAGGTAAAGATATAGAATTTACATCAAAGACACAAGGAGGATGAAAATATACCTCCTCCAAAGATGGATATACGAAGGTGGGTTGATGATCATTAGAATAAACAAAACAGAAGATAATCCTCTTTACATGTGAAGGGAAAAGCATGAAAGAGATGATAAAGAACAACAGTTCATGAAGAAGAATCATAAACTGATACCTGGATTTGAAATTCAACTCCTTCATCTTCTGACAACTGGATCCTCCCCAGTGAAGTCTTTAATCATGGAGTCGCCAGAAAGAAAATTACAACCTAGTAAATGTCTAGGCTTTGTCTATCATCAAATCTAGATCTATGTCATGTCCCAAGGAAGATGAGCTTCAATCTCCTCTCCCCGGCAACAGCGCCAATTTGTTATCACTCCAGGAAACTCTCTTAGGTTGTATCTCAGAGATGCTTGGTAACTTAACTAATATCTCAATGATTCACTCAAATGGATCAAGTCAGATGACTAAATCAAACCTCACTCACTCAAGACATGCATAAACACACTTAGATTGACAAGGCTTTCAACTACTATTGTTCAGAGAGTTTGTAAATAAGTGGATGTGTGGAGAATCCTTACTATACCAGCAGAATCATACAATAAACATATATGAATGGCCAATTACAATAAGTAAACAATACTTGCAATTCTAACTCATCAATGCAAAGACAGGATGACAGCTATCAAGCATTAGACAAACGTGAATAACATGAATATAACATTCAAGTACAAGTATAGACTGGATAAGAAGATGGGAATATGAACAAGTAATGGCAAAAGAAGCTTGTATTAATTAATATGAAAATGATAAGATTGAGTACAAATTCTGAAATATTCTCCAAAATCGAACCCTTTGTTCATCTTTTGTCTTTAGCTTTATAGATTTACAATACAGTTTTCAGATCCTAAATTAATGGATCTAATTTTCTAAATACGGAAAGTGAAACAATATTTACAATAAACTAGGAAAAGACCCTCAATATGAGGTCAAACCATATCTGATGATATTCAATAATAGTAGAGTGTTGATGAAGTGTATTCCATCCTCCCAAGGCTGTTTGATATAATCCTCCAAGGATAAATTTCGAATTTGTTGAAGTGTGCAAAAACCCTGATTTTCTGCCTTTGAAAAAGGTACCAAAAATGATTGAAACACCTCTTCTTTCCCTTATCCATAAAAAAATAGCTATTGGATCTGACTTGATAATTCAACAAATGTCCATTCAAAGAGGTTTCAAACCATGCCAACTCAAACAATCCCGATCTGGGCGAAAATAATAGCTTTCTGCCCCGTTCTGTGCAGAATTGTTTTGGAAATATGTCACTTAAATATTCACCCATATATCTCTAATAAAAACATATTTTTTAAAAATGAGAGAGGTTTTTGTATATAGTGTTTTTCTGAGAAAAAACCTCTCTCCGTTCTTCGAGATTTGTTTTCATTTTCCCAGGAGCCTCGTTTCAAAAACATGTGTCAAACAGGGAAATCTCAGATCCAAAAATTAGGGATCAGAGATGGATTTGATTCTCCCAATATGTGACACCTATAGGAAAAACGAGAGAGGTTATTGTTCTCTGACATGTCAAAAAAAAAACCTCCTCTATTTTCTCAAAATGATTCTCCATTCGCTCAGAATCATCATTTTAAAATGATGACTCAACCCAATAAAAACGCAGAATTTATGTGCTTTCGGTAGATACAATAGCCCCGAGTTTCGCGTTTTAGCTGTCGAAAGCTAGGATTTAGGTAGCTTAAAAGCCCTTTTGAAAAATTCATTAGCTACTGAAACCTGAGTTTTGATTTTTTTGAAGGAAAGAACAAATCAAATGCTTTTCAAACTTTATTTACAAGCTGGAACTTATTAAAATGAGCCCTAAAAAATTTAGTAGAGTTTTTTCTAATGACTCTCTATCTCCTCATCAAATAATTTTGACCAATTTATTTGAGGAGATAACACCTATGAATGTATTTCTTCTAACATATAAGAAAATAAATTAGTGGTTTTCTTGCGCATTGGGTTTCCATGTAAAATTATGGTGTATTGTGTATTTTTGGTTGCTTATTATTCATTGTTGATTTATACTATCGATGATACATTAAATGCTAATGTTAAACTATTGAATACTTCTCATAAAGTTAAATAATACACATTGTGGTTAAAAGTGGTAATATAGTACTAATAATGATTCACCCCCCGGTAGTATTCCAACAGTTGGTATCAGGGCAAGTCCTTCAAGAAAGAATTGAAACATTGGAAGGAGATCATGGAATACTCTAATATTGGAACACCAAGGTTTGATGGAAAAAAACTATTCCTTTTGGAGTAAAAGGATGCAAATTGTTTTACATGATCAACAATTTTATTTTTGGCATTTGGTAGTAGACGGATATGAAACACCAACTACTCCCTAAACTGACAAAGATAGAAAGAAACTCAGCAAAAATAACTCAAATATTAAGGAACCATTCTAAGCAGTATGGATGATTCAGTATTTGTCAAATTTATGCATTGGAAGACTACAAAGGATATTTTGGATAAAATTCAAAATATTTATGAAGGAGATACCAAAGTCAAGGGAGGGAGCTAAGATTCAAACCCTTAGAGCCAAGTTTGAGAAACTGAAGATGAAGGAATATGAATATATTGCAACGTACTTTCTACGAGTTGAGGAAAGTGAACACTATTAGAGGACTGGGAGAAGAAGTTGATGAGTTAGTGATCGTTCAAAAGGTTCTAAGATCTCTACCTATGAGATTTGACCCTAAAATATAATCCATAGAAGAAAGAACATATCTTGATAGTTTGAGCATAGATGAGCAACATGCAATATTCATACCCTATGAAATGAGGATAGAATAAGAGAACCTAGTCACGAAGGAAGCAACGTTAAAAGCATCTAAGAAGACGAAGAAACAAAAAAAGAAAAATTCAAAACCAAATTGCAGTTACAATGATGATTTAGAGGAAGATGAAGAAGTGGCAAACTTCGTAAGGAAGCTAAAAAGAGGAACTGCAAAATACAAAGGTATGCTTCCATTGAAATGTTTTAATTGTGATGGTATTGGTAATTTTTCTTCTAAATGTCCTTGTGCTAAGAAAAAATGTAGCAATGAATAAGAAGACTCTAATAAGAAAAATAAAAATCAAAAGGGAGACAAGATACTGAGAAAAAATAAATTCTTCAAAAAGTGTTTCTACTCAAAGGAAGATAACTCTTTATTATACAAGAATGATGATAATGACAATGATTTAGAAAGAGTAATCTTCATGGAATTAGAAGATGATTATGAAGATTACGGATAAGAAGGTGAAGTCGATCTAATAGAAGAATTAATCAATTCCTTATAAGTTCCAGGGAAAGAAAGAAATAAAATCAAGTCGCTCAAGGCAGATTTAAAGAAGAAAGAAGGATCTCAAAATTCCAACTAAGAATAAATCGAGCAAATAATCATGAAGTTAAAGATCTAGGTAGAAGAAGACAAAAGGATTGAAGAAACACTCATAAAATAGTTATAAGATAAAGAGAATATGATCCAGGTGGATATTGGTGTCAACCCACCTATTCAACTGGATCCTCCTAGAAGTTTTTAGTTCAACACGTTCTTCTGTAATTATCTGTAATTGTGGGTTCTACACTTTCAGGGCTATCTGAATCCCTACACAGCTTCCAAACGGATATTGGTGGCCACCCACCTAATCCAACTGGATTATTTTGGAAGTTTTCATGTCAGTACATCTTTTTGTACTTCCAGGGCCATTTTGGGGCCCTAAACAGTTTTGTTTTTGGCTTGCCACAATCAAACTTTAGACGGAGTCAGATTCTAATGAAATAATGTGTATTTCTTGAAAATACCTTTTGAATGGGCTATCACATGCCTAAAATGGATGTCGTATGCAAAAGTTACGACCCTAGGATGTTGAGGTACTAACTTACCCATTGGGGACCACATAACTTTTGGTGTTTCATCTCCTAGGGTTAGGTTTTTCGATTTCTAAGGTTTTGGAATACATGAGTAATGTTAAAAAGGGCTCTAGAGCCTCATTTTAATCATTCTACTTAATAGACAAATGCACGTATCAGGCACATCTCTTCTCAGATATAGCTACCACTATTCAAGCAAGTTGTTTTCAATTCTATTGTTTTACAATTTCATCCTATTTTATTTATTCAATAGAACTTTTTGTTCACTAGATATCTATTGTTGTTCTTTGTATCTCCTTGTTATTATATTTAGTCTGTTATTCATTTCTTTCCATTCATAAATATGGATCATAATATGATTGGAAGATTGGAAGAAGAAATAATTACCCTAAGAAAAGATCTTCAGGAAAAATATATGCAACAGAATAAAACAAAAATATTGGATAAGATCCATGACTGGCCAACTTTGGAGCTTCCTGGGACTTTCCAACTTCTATCGATGGTTCATGTTGGTATTCTCCCATATTTCATGGGCCCTCATCCAAGTGAGCAAGGGAGGTGGCAGGGAAAATTTTGCATGGGGGGAAGCGCAACAACGAGCATTTGATGATCTGAATCATCGCTTGTGCTCAGCTCCAGTACTCTCCTTACCCGATCTGGAACAACCATTCGAGATTGAGACTGATTCATATGAATATGTTGTAGGTCCAGTCCTCACTTAGCATGGTCATCCAGTAGAATACCATAGTGAGACACTCTCATATACCATTCAGAAATACCCCACATATGACAAGGAAATGTATTCCATTGTGCAAGCATGTCGTTAATGGAAAAATTGCATTATGGGAAAGGAGAAAATAATCGACACTAATCACAAGCCTCTGTAGTTCATACATACATAAGGGAAGTTGAAAAATGACTTCCATGAAAAGTGGTCCACATACATGCAATGGTTCCATATCAACATCAATTATAAGATAGGGAGCAAAAATCATGTCCCTGACTGCCTCAGTAGACCTCCCGTTGCTGCACTCACCACCATGCTCCATTCCTATGGGCATGAGGAATCTGAGTGGCCCCAACTTTATCAGTGATATTCTGGCTTCACCACCACCTATCATCTCTTGGGTACAAGCACGAATGTCACCAATTTTCACATTCAGGATGGATTTTTATGCCATCTGGTCCATCTCTGTGTTCCTGCAAGAGAGCATGAAAATATGATTTGGGAGGCTCACTACAATCGGATGGCAGGACATTTTGGTCTAGAGAAAACTGTGGTCGTTCTACAGAAACATTTTTATTGGCCAAAACTTCGAAAAGACGTCATCAAGTATATCAGATCTTTCATTACATGTGTCATTTCCAAGACAACCATTAATAAGTAAGGCTTATACACCCCTCTTCCTACTCTTGAGAGGCCCTAGGAATCCATCTATATGGATTACATGTCTGGCCTTCCATCCACCAAGCAAGGCATTGATTGTGTATTTTTGGTGGTTGATCGGTTTTCAAAGATGTCCATTCTCACAGCCTACAAGAAGAGAATCGCAGTGGCATATACTACCAAGATCTTCTTTGAATGAGTGTGGGTCCATTTTGGGATACCACTGACCATCCTCTTCGATTGGGACATCAAGCTCCTTGGCACATTTTGGTCGAGTCTCTGGTCACTATAGGACACCAAGCTCACTAAATCCATTACCTTCCACCTTCAAACAGATGGAAAAATAGAGGTCATCCACCGGATGTTTTTGCACATCCTATGCACGTATAACTCTAAGAATCCACGTGCATGGGATTATAGTATTCCCTATGTTCAACACAGCTACAATAGGGCTCACCATAGCTCCACCAACCATAGCCCCTTTCAGGTCCATATTGATGTTGTACTACCTCTTGAAACCACACAAACATATTATTCCCATGTTCAGTCTGAGGCCGACAAAGCCACCAGATTCATTGAGTGGATTTAGCACATCCACCAACATGTCCATGAGATTTTGTAGAAATCCAATGCTAAGTACAAGCAATGCCATGATTAACATAGGGTATCACACAAGTTTCAAGTGGAAAACAAGGTTTGTTTACATTTGCAGAAATAAATCCTTACAATGCCCCATCGGAAGCTCCATCCACTTCACTATGGGACTTACACTATCACCAAGGCTATGGGTGAAAATTATTTTGATCTCAACACTCCCCCCTTCCTTGGATTGCACCCAGTGTTCAATGTGGACCTCCTCTGGCCATATTTTCCACCATTATTGGACACCTTGGAGATCAAAAAATAGTTGAAACCAACATAGATCAACTATTATTGCATGGAACAGGAATCCACTGATCAGATAATGGACACACAGGTAAAGGGAATTCTCCAATAGAGGATCTAGCTCTATTGGGTTGTTAAGGCAGAGCATCTCCTGCACCAAGGCAAGTGGCTCACCGAGAGTCAAATTCAACAGAAATTTCCTCACATGATGGGGGCACTCAATGCAATGGAGACCATTTCTTCCTAAGGGGGGGGACTGATCTAGGTGGATATTGGTGTCCACCCACCTATTACAACTGGCTCCTATTGATAGTTTTTAGTTCAACACGTTCTTCTGTATTTCTTTGTAATTGTGGGTTGTACACTTCTGGGGATTTTTGAATCCCTACACAGCTTCCAGGTGGATATTGGTGGTTGGCCACCTAATCCAACTGGATTATTTTGGAAGTTTTCATATCAGTACATCTTTTTGTACTTCCAGGATCGTTTTGGGGCCCTAAACAATGTTTTTCTGGCTTGTCATAGTCAAACTGTAGACAAAGTCAACTTTTGACATCTTAATGTGTAGTTCTCGAAAATACCTTTCAAACAGGCTATCACGTGACTAAAATGGAGGTCGTATGCAAAAGTTACGACCCTGGGAAGTTGAGGTACCAACTTACCCATTAGGGCCACATAACTTTTAGTGTTTCATCTCCTAGGGTTAGGTTTTTAAATGTCTAGGGTTTTGGCATTCATTAGTAATGTTAAAAATTACTCTGGAGCCTCATTGTAATCATTCTTCTCAAAAGGATGCACGTAGTAGCCACATATCTTCTCAAAGATAGCTACCACCATTCGAGCAAGTTGTTTTTAGTTCTACAATTTTACAGTTTCAAACTATTTTATTTATTCAATAGAAGTTATTATTCATTGGATATTTGTTGTTGTTCTCCATATCTCTGTGTTATTATATTCAGTCTGTTATTCATTTTTTTCCACTCATAAATCCGGATTAGAAGATGATTGTAATATTGGAAGAAGAAATAACTACCCTAAGAAAATATCTTCAGGAGAAATATATGCAACATAATAGCATGAAAATATTGGATGAGATCATTAGCACTTAAAGGTCATACTATGACAGGTTTGGGATAGGATACAACTAGATTCAGACTGAGAAAGGTTCAAGCTCCAAGACAACAAAACATGAAGCAGGACAAAGAACCTATACATAAATAGTGAGAGGTACTCAAGAAGAAAATCACAGAGGAACTGAACCACCTAGAATATTTAGAACACAAAACAAAAAATTAGCAACATCTAAAGAAGAAGAAGGATTCAAAAGAGCTACACCATTCATAAGATCCCCTACATCCACATCTCAAACTATTTATCTTGGTTTATTCTATTATTGTAACAATTTTGGTCACAAAGCTACAAACTATAAATCCTATGGAAAGAACCAAAGAAACTATGAAGGCTATTCAGACAATAATTATCTTAGAAATTCACATGAAGAACTAAACAAAAATAACAACAATTTTGGTTCAATAAGTAATGAAATAGAGTGCTACAAGTGAAACAATTTTGGATACATGGACAAAGATTGTAGACTGCATGTTCCTCTAAAGGAACCAAATATGAATAGAAACAAACATAAACAAGAACCACAAAGCATATGGAGAATAAAGTAGGATCAATTCAACACTGAATAATGCTCGGTTGTTATACAAGTGCAACACAGGAAAATTTGGTGGTATGTTGACAACGGTTTTTCGAATAATATGACAGGTGACAAGAAAATGTTTTTCACTTTGAAGAAGGAACAAGATGGATTAGTATCATTTGGAAACAAGAACTTGGTCAGAATAATACGTGGAGGCACAATCAATATTGGGAGAAAAGATGCCAAGGAAAAAAATATTATATTGGTCAAAGATATGAAGCACAATTTTCTAAGTGTCAGTCAAATGTGTGATCAAGAACAAAATTTTGTTTAACTTGGAAAAATGTGAGATAAGAAAATAAGGATCAGGAAAATTGGCGGCTACAACTAGAAGAACCCCAAACAACATATATGTCCTGAGTGATATTGGAAATGAAAAATGTTTCTTTGGAACAGAAGGATGGTTCACATCAACTTTGATAACCTAGTGAAAATCAATCGAAAGAAAGCAATGAAATAAATGCATGATATTTCAAATCTAATAAATACTCTATGTGAGCAATGTCTACAAGGAAAAAAAAAACAAGCCCAAGCTCAAATCAAAAGAGTACTCCACGAAATAATCATTGGATATTGTACACACTGACCTATGGGGACCTACAATAACAAATGGATTAAATGATGAACAATACTTTATGCTACTAATTGATGACTACACAAGTATGACTGTAGTTTTATTTCTCGGGAAGAAATCAAAGGCTTTTGAACACTTCATGATATACAAAGAGATGGTTGAGACCGAGATGGATTTGAAAATCAAGTGTTTAATATCAGACAATGGAGAAGAGTTCACATCAAAGGAATTCATGAATTTCTATGGCGAACATGGAATAAAGAGAAATTTCTCGGCAACCAGGATACCTCAACAAAATGAAGTGCTCGAAAGAAAGAATAGAAAAATACAGGAAATGGCCAGAACCGTGTTGAAATATCCCAAGTTGAGTGATATATTTTCGGCACAAGAAGTTCATAAAGTAGTTCACATCCTAAACATAGGAATTCTTAGAAGTAACGGTGATAAGACTCCCTACGAGTTATGGAAAGGAAGACCGACAAATGGGAAGCATTTCATATTATTTGGAAGAAAATGTTATATCAAAAGAGAAGATGGAAGGCTTGGAAATTTGACTCCTGAGTTGAAAAAGGAATACTATTTGGGTATTCAATAAAAATAAAATCATATAAATGCTTCAATCCAAGACTCAACAGAATCGTGGAAAGAATCAATGTAATGATGGATGAGACAAATGTTTTGGTTGTGGAGCATGATTATCTTCCTGATTCAGAGGCCTTTGTTTTCAATAGTGTTTATTCCCCATGAAGACTTTATACCCCGGAAAAATGTACACTCCTCCATGCGGCTAAGTACGGGGGGGGGGAGAATTCCCCGCTTGCGAAGTCTAGGGGAAAGAGGGTCCCCGACGAGGGTTTGGGAGCGAAGCCCCCAAAGGAAAAATTGCCTCATAAATGTATACTATAATTTCATTGTAAATCTGGACCATTCATTATAAGGTTGCAGATCTAACGATAGAAGTTATGTTAGGGTTTTTTTCCCTAGAAGGCAACCCTCTTTTATGAGGGAAATTTATTGCGGATATGTATCATGGAAAATATTGTATTATGAGAGAGGATATTGTGAGAGAAAGAAGAGGAAGTTACAACGGGTGTGTTGTAGGTTGTATCCCTTCAGTTATTGGATAATAATAAAGGAAGGATCTGGAAATTTCTCTGGTGGACAGAGCCCACACTGGGTGAACCACGTATATCTGTGTCTCTATTGTATTGTGTATATTCTATGTTTTATTTCCACATTTGTTTTATTTTATTGCTCTGTGATCCTGTTTTTCTAACAAAATGTATGAAAAAACAAATAAGGAAGAAAAGATTCAGAAGAACAAGATAACGAGGAAGATCTAAAAGAAAAATAATTAGAAGAAGGGACAAAAGAAGAAGAGAATCCAGATGTAGAACAAGAAGAATATGAGCAACAGATACCTCCTAAGACACCTAGCCAACGAGTATAGAAAAATCATCCACCATAATAGATTATTGGGAATAAATATGCAGGAGTTGAGACCCGAAGAAGAATAATTCCACCATAACAATAACACCTAGCATTGTTATATATAGTTAAACCAAGTAGTTTTGAAGAGGCCAGTATGGATGAAAACTGGATCAAGGCTATGAATGAATAATGGGATCAAATAGAGAAGAATGACTCATGGGAGCTAGTTCCTAGATCGAAAGACAAGAATGTAATTGGCACAAAATGGGTATTTCAGAACAAGATGAATGAGAATGGACATGTAACCAGAAATAAAGAAAGGATAGTATGAAAAGGATATGCCCAGATTGAGGGAATAGACTTCGAAGAAACTTTTTCCCCAATTTCCAGAATGGAAGAAATTATATTAATCTTTTCTTATGAGTGTTTGAATAATATCAAGGTATATCATATGGATGTGAAATCATATTTCCTAAATCGAGAGTTAGAGGAAGAATTTTACACCGAGAAGCCAGAAGGATTTCAGTTGTCAGGAAGGGAAGATTATGTTTGCAGGTTGAAGAAAGAATTGTATGGTCTCAAGCAAGCCCACAGAGCATGGTACTCAAGTTTGGACATGTATTTATAATAGAAAGGGTTAAGGATAAGAAGTGCACACAATAATATCTACATAAAGGTAGATTAAGATAACATATTAATAATTGAAGTCTATATTGATGACATTATTTTTGGAAGCGATGATGACAGGATGAGTCGAAAGTTTTCTAAAGACATGCAATATGAGATCAAAATGTCTTTGCTTGGTGAGTTAACTTTATTTTTGGGACTTCAGATATATCAATGTGATACAAGTATATTTTTTTCACAGACCAAGTATATCAAATAAATGCTCAAAATGTCTGGAATGGAAGATTGTAATCTTGTAAGTACTCTTATGAAAACCAGTTGCAAGTTGAGCAAAGAAGATGAATCCAAGGATGTATATCAAAGAATCTACGGATAAATGATTGGTAGTTTACTCTATGTGATGTCATCAAGACTGGATGTGATGCAAACAGTTGGATAGGTAACAAAAATTCAAGCAACACCAAAGGAAACACATGTTATGGCAGTAAAGAGAATATCCAGATATATCAAAGGAACAAAATTCTATGGGCTATGGTATCCAAAAGAAAATGAATTATCTCTAGTTTATTATATAGATGTAGATTGGGTTGGAGGTATTGACGAAAGAATAAGTACAAGTGGAACAACTTTTTATTTGGGTGAGTGTCTAGTATCATGGTTAAGAAGGAATCAGTCATCAATATCATTGTCTACAACAAAAGCATAATATGTTGCAGCAATAGCGTGTTGTACTAAGGTCCTCTGGATGAAACAAAATTTGCAAGATATATAAGTGGATTATGATGATCACATTCTGATATTTTTTTATAACACAGGTACTATCGGTATATAAAAGAATCCAGTGATGCATTCCAAGAGGAAACACATTCCAATCAAGTACCACTTTCTACAAGAATAAGCTATAGAGAAGAACATCAAGCTAGAGTACATTGGGGCAAAAGAGCAGATTGCATATATCTTCACCAAACCTCTTCCGAGGGAGAGTTTTGAGTATCTTCGACAGAGACTTGGAGTAGATTCTTCCCTGCAATGAATTTCACAACATCAGGCACAACCACAACAAGATAGGGGGAGAGAAGAAATAAATATGACAATTCATGAAGACTTGGAGTCAAGAAATCTTGAATGCTTTTCATATATGTCAATGATTTACACAAGGAAGCACCATGAAGAGAAAAATTCAGTAGAATGATCTGAAGCTTGTATATAGGGGAAAAAACCCAAAGAAGAGTGTATACATGGGGAGTATCCCCAAGGTGATTTCAGACCGGGGGGATATCCCCAAGGAAATTTACCCTTTTCCATTGATTCCAAAGGGGGACAAAATGAGCAGATGTAGGGAAATGAAGAGAAAGATCAGAGGTAAAAACACAGAGGGAGTGGTGGTCATAGGGGGAGAATAAGCATGCATATATGTGTTGTGATGCCATTAGTATTGAGATGTATCATCAAAGTGTTTCTATCAATACCAAAGGGGGGGTATATTTGAAATATTGGTTTTTTATTGATATCAACCCTTGAAGAAGTCATGAAGCCCTGAAGGTATGGTTATGGAACCCATATTTGATCGCAAAAAAAGGATGCAAAGTACAAAGTAAATGCAGGTAACTCATTCATGGATGGATGATTTGTATCATGTCATTTCTGATGATATGTGGTATGCCGAGTGGTTCGTCAATATTGAGGAGTTGTGGCCTTGTGAAGTCGGAGGACCCCGAAGAATGATCTAGAATCCCTTGGAAGGTGAACAAGAAGTTACAAGTCATTTATTAAGGGTAAAGTACTTGCACCAAGAATTTAATTAAGGGTAAAGTGGTTGCAACAAGAGAGTGTGGGTTATCCCTAAAATAAGGAAAATGGGTAAAACAATTACAAGATAGCCCCTAAAGGAAGTCACTTGAAAAGTATAAATAAGACTTCAAGATAATCTTATTTACACCTATTGAGTACATTGAATATATGTGTTGTAAAGTGTTATGGGCAAGTACTATTGACATATGTGAAGCAGTGAGTCTAAGGCAATGAAGTTTAGTTAAGAAATAAGTTGCAAGAGTCGAAGGGACAAAATTGATCTAACTTTTATAGGGTTTTATTGAGGACATTTGCGAGTTGTAGTGAAGGAGAGCATGGACATCCATGATTTGTAGATCAAAGAAGAACATACATACACAGGGCTCAATGAAGGAAAACCTGGACGCATAGAGAAGCAAATAAATCTGCGGGTTGCAGAGGAAGTAGGGAGTGAACATCTGCGAGCCATAATGGAACAGAGCACAGACATCCGGAGTTTATAGAGCACAAGGTGCGAATATGTTTAGAAAACTGAAGTTCAGAAGATCAAATCCATTAGGTCAGCTACAGTTTGAGAGGTATGGTTTACTGTGTATGTTAGGGTCTATATTTTTCAATAGTCTAGAACATAAATTTCTTAGCAGTTCATGAGTATTTTATTTGGAAGACATTCTTGTGGATCTTGGTATGAGGGTTTGAGGCATAAGGGTTTGAGTGGTAACAATTGGTGAAGTACAACACCAGTGACAGGTTATTGTAGTGACAGTGAAAGATCAGTAACAGATTGATTGATTCAATGGTAGGGATAGACCGTTGTCTACATTTATATTTTTGGGTGGTTGGATCGGGAAAGGAAAGGGAGTTGTAGCCTCCTTCCAGTTTGTGCCAGAGAATTAGGGTGTTCGAGATTCCTTCAGGTTGGATCCTGAAAACTAGGGGGTCGGATCCTCCTTTCAGTGGTAGCTCGAAAATAAGGAAGTTGGTGCTTCCTATTAATGTATTTCTTCTGACATATAAGAAAACCATTATGTGGTTTTCTCTCGCATTGAGTTTCCACGTAAAATTATGGTGTACTGTGTATTTTTGGTTGCTTATTATTCATGGTTGATTTATACTATCGATGATACATTTAATGTTAATGTTAAACTGTTGAATATTGCTCATAAGTTAAAGAATACACATTGTGGTAATAAGTGGTAATAAAGTATTAATAGTGATTCACCAATTGCTCATAAGTTAAAGAATACGCATTGTGGTAATAAGTGGTAATAAAGTAATAATAGTGATTCAGCCCCCTCTCAGTTTTCCAACATTACACATCTAAGGAATAATAATTGTTTTACTTTATATATATATAACTCAAAGTAGATATCGAAATATTTTATTTTTCATCCACATCGAAATAAATTTTTTGTTATTAATAATTTTTGGGTCTAATGGTTAAAAATATGGGTTTCCTCTTCCAAAGTCACAAGTTCAAAACAAAAAAGAATATTTAGCTTGACCATGACCTTAAAATTAAATTATTATTATTATTATTAAACATTGAAAAAATTACACATCAAATACAATTCAAATTTCATTTATTTATTTTTTCTATTTAATTTATTTTAAATATTTTAAATACATCAAAATCAAACAAAATCTTAGATTTTTCAAATTTCTATTTAAAATCCAAATCCATTTTAATATAAGAAAAAATATTAACTCTAAAGAGGGTTGTCAATTCTAATGTCCAAACCTTATGGAAATAAGTTATGCTTTCCACGAGGATGATTTAATTTCGAAAAAAACATACAAAACAAAATGTGTATCATAACTTCAACTATAATCTTGCGCATGCTACCTAATGCCATCTTTGTAATAATACCATCTTTGTAATATTTTGTAAAGCATTCAGAGTCATTTAAATTTTAAAATCATCATTAATACTTTAATTAGAATTTTAATATTTCTTTATCTTTAACTTATTTTTTTTAATCAGTACGGACAATTACAACATTCAATGACAATGAAAAGAAACAAAAGGTTGGAGTCTAGACACATGTCAAAGATAGGAATCCATTTACAATTCTAAATAGGGAAGGAACAATTTTTTTTTATTGTATTAACATGTAATTGGTTTTCCAATGAATAATTAATACAAGAATTATTACAAAAGACAAGTAAGATCCCATTTAAGGAGAAGATACATTGAAACCAAAATATGTGATGAGAATTTCCTTAAAAAGGTAATTGAAAGATTATTTAAGTAACACAAAAATTATCTATATCAAAAGGGGTTATATAAAAATTTGAGAACAATTGTAAATTGACGTTTAAAATATAACATCAATATTATCTTTATGGAAAAATAAAAAGGATTTATTTAAATAAATAATACTCTATGTAAATTGTAGCCATAAATAATTCTATTATGTTCATATTGTTTGTAGTACATGTTATTTGAATTGGATCTTTTCCAAAACTTTGTAAAAAAACTTTGTAAAAAGCATTTAGTTGTTTACTTTTTTTTTAATATATTTTAAACATGTTATTTTTATTTTATTTTGTTTTTTTGGAAAAAATTAGAATTAGAAACAAATCATTTTGATGGTTGGTCTTTTAAAGGTAGTTGATTAAAAAAATTAAGGTTGTAATGAAGAAGATATCGATGAGGAGATGTAAGGAGAAATGGGGAATGATCGTAATAGAAATTAGAGCTCGAAGAAAGCAATCTGCTTGAAGTTGGGTGGACGAAGCAGTTAATGTGCTTGCTCACTCTAGGAGAAGGTGTCCATGAGCTTTGGCCTCTGCAATTTTTTAATATCAATGAGTAACAATAAAAAGAGTTTGTGTATCACTCACCCCTTTGTAATTTTCTCTCGAGCATAATAAAAACCTCATTTAAATTATGATATCTGAGAGTTAATGAATTATGTTCTTGGGTATATTTCTTATGAGTTTCAATGTGTTGTACACACTTTGTTGACATTTTTTATCATGTAGCACTCGTCTGAAGCATTCTCCCATTGCCTCAACAAATTTAAATTTTTCTGGGTGAATTTAAACATACATGGGAAAACTTACACTTACCTGGGCGAATTTACGGACCCCTGGGTGTTTTATTTACTGCCTGGGTGAACCTATACTTACCTGGAAAAATTCAGAGACCCATGGGAATTTTTTTCATTGTTGAATATCTAAATTCGTCCATTGTATTTTTTTATTTTTTGTGGGGAACTGAAATCACCCCTACAATTTTTTTAGTTGTTGGGGGTCAGCAAATTGCGCCACAATATTTTTCCTTTGTTATTGAAGAACAAATTCACCTTTAATCATTTATCTCCATTACTGGTTGACTCATTCCGACTAGGTTTACCTTATGGTCAATTCTCCTCACTTAGTCGGTTGAGATTTCATTTGACCAACCTGACCATCAAAGCATTCGACCAGGGTTCCATTTGGCCGACCCGACTATCAAATAATTCAACCAAACTTTCATTTGGCAGACCCAACTATCAAATAATTTGACTGGGATTTCATTTGGTTGACTCGACCATCAAATCATTTGATTGGCGTTTCATTCGATCGACCCAACCATCAGAGCATTCAAACAGACAATCATTGGGCCGACTCGACTAGTGGGTGGTTGAGGAGTTTATTATTTGGTCGAATGGACTTGTAGATAACCAACTTTCCCTTCTCCCATTCGACTTGTCTATCATTGATTTTTACCCGACTATTGGGAGGTTGACTGGTCCTTCTTCTAGTTGACGGGATATTTACCGACATATGACAGGGATTATAACCAGTCAAAGAAGATGAAGATAGAAATAAAAAATTTATTCCACAATAAAATCTGTGTTGTTGAGGTGGATAGGCCATAGGCCTATTGTTTACAGTTCATAAGGTATCAAAGCAAGTGTACCAAATACCTTGAAGAAGCTGCCATGGGAAAATATTTGAACATGGATAAGTTGGAAGAGTTGAGAGACTTCAACACAGATATCCAAGAAGAAAGTCGGTATTGGAGACAGAGAGCAGATGAGCTAGAGAAAGATCTTTCCAAACACCATTACTCCTTCAACGCCATGAGGGAATAATTAGACATGAGCAGATTGAAGCTCTTGTAGTTGGGAGAGAAATTCTTTGAGATGGATCATTGGAAAGAGGAGAGATTCACCAAGGTCACTGATCACCTATACCATGACTTGGAAGCGAAGTAAGAGAAATTGAATAAGCTAGAAGAAGTTGTCCAAGAGACCAAGAAATCTCCTTCCATTTCCACTTCCGAAGCTATTATCATGATAGAGCAAAACATGGTAAGCTCACCTTCCAACACCCTTGGTGACTTTGAGAAGAACACTAGAGGCATTGGTTCCAAGCTCATGAGGAAAATGGTTTATGATGGCTAATGGATAGGCAAGGAAGGACAAGGGACCATGATTCGATTGTAGCTCAAAAGAGGCCTAAACATGAAGGCCATGGTTTCAGTGGCCAAGAATTCCGCACAAGTGCAACTCAAATAACTTTTTTCAAGGTAAGAGGAACCAAAAAAGAAGTCGCATGCAACAATCCACTCAAATTTTCTTGTAGAAGCTTGGAAGAAAGTATCAAAGAGATGATTCTTGTTATCTTTTTAGAAACTATTTTCTCAATAATAGGTGTGGGTTTGGATCAAGATGAATATCTTAACCTCTGGATTGTATTCTCAAGACAGTCTTAGTTATATTCATACAACACAAGGCCTTCAAGAGCTATTGTCATATAGGTTTGTATAACAAACGGATAAGAAAACTAATCAGTTAACCAAAACATACATAAACCATATATATGATGGGTCAACAAACTAGCAAAAGATGCTTGTGATTCTTGCTTAACAATCAAAAGTAAGATGACAGTTACCATAGGATCATTAAACATAGACAAAAGAACTAATTCCACTCATAAGCATAGACAAAGATGAAAGAAGGTTTGACAGTAACAAATGAAAGAAGCTTGCAGGCTGATATATTAAAGAAAGTGTCTTTCATACAAAACAGTAGCATATAGAACTCAAAATCGAACCCATAGTTCATCTTTTACCTTTAGCTTTATAGCTTTACAATGTAGTTTTGAGATCCTAAAAGAATGGATCAGATATGCTAAAGATAGACAGTCAAAATTTAGTTTGCAAAAGATAAGGAATGATCCTCAAAATGAGTTCAATCCCACATTTCATGGTCTTCATATCTTGTAGAGTCATTGTGCAGTGCAGAATAGCCTTCCAAGGTTGAGTGATGACTCTTCCAAGAGATACAATTCGAATTTGTTGAGATGTGCAAAAAAATCCAATCTGTTTCCACCAAAATAGGTGCCAAAACCAACTTGGCTACCCTTTCTAATCCTTATGCACCAAAAATGGATCTTGAAACTGAATATATAATTCATCATCCATCCATCATGAGTGTTTTCAAATGATTTGGATCAGAAAAACCTCGATCTGTGTAAAATTTAGCTTCCTCTGTCCAGTTGCAGGTTTCGATGGTTAACATAGAAGACTTCTGGGTGATCTAACTAACTAAATCTCTACTTTCGGTGGTTAATGAATAGTCGTTCTATTCACCTAAACCACTGAAAACTTATCTTTGTCAAAACTTCCAAAATTTGCAAAAATGATTACCTTGATGCTTTGCTGAGTATTCAAGGTCTTTTGGACGATGCAGCTCCTCTTCGTGCAGATCTTCAAACTTCAACTTGTTGTGTGGAAGACTGTGGTATATCTACCATGGTTGTAGCTAAGTTGGCTAGAGTTTCCAAACTTGTTTGCTCCTGTGTTGGCGATTGAGGATCTTTTAATTTCAACCTCAGAATTCTAAGTTGCCTATACAGCTTCATGTTCTCCCTTATCAACACCTTGTTCTTGTCTTTGATTTTGTCATGCTTTTCTTTGAGGCTTTGGTTCATGTTAAAAAGTTCTGCATTTCTTTCAGTCAAGTCTGTATTTTCCTTTTTAATAACTCTTTCTAAGACTTCCATTTCATAGACTTGTTGCAGGAGTTTATTGATTTTTCGTGCCTTAGATGCTTTAGGCTTGCTTGAAGAAGCTTTTGCCAATGGTGGATTGTGTGCCTCTGGCGAAGTTGGTGAGGGAAAGTTGGGACAATCTTTTGCAACTTGTCCAGCTTGTTCATCACCTTGTGTCTCTGCTAACTCTTGTTCTGGCTCTGAGTCACTATATGGTAAGTTTAAAGGGTTACTTCCTTCAGCAGGGTCCTTGGTCTTCTCACCCTCAAACTATAACTTTCTTTTGATTCTTTTTCTTTTAACATAGGATGATTCTATCGGTTCTCTTGGTGGTGAGATACCCTTCCATTTTCTATGACTTCTTTTTGGAGTAATGGTCCTCTTAGTGGCATCTTTTTTACCCTTCTCCTCATGTTGCCAATCAGTCTGGAATTCATTCCAGAAGAGGAAGTAGTTCCAATCTACCTGTATTTTCTTCAATGACTCCTTGATGAGACAATCTACTTGCCACCTTAGAGGGCTTCGCCTTGACTTGCCTAACCATTTTTGTGAGGGCTTTGTGCAAGTAAAATGCTAAATTAATGGGAGATATCCCTGTGAAGTGATTTAAAAGTTTGAAGTGGTAGAACATGACTCTGTTGTATCTACCTTCACAGGTGATATAGACAAAGATTGCCTTCAGGAGAGATTGCCATTTAGGTTCCAGATAAGACATTGGTATGTATTTTTTCCATGTAAGATATTTGTGCAGAGGCTGTAGGTAGGATCTAAATTCAATGTTTGAAGGTACAGTTGATTTGAACCAATAATCGCATGTTCTGGGTAGACCAATGAACTCAGCTATGGCTGCCTCATCAACCACAAACTGCTCCTTTCCCACTATTGTTGTTCTTCCATCATACAAACTAGAAAAGGTTTCAGACACCTGTTGGTGAAAATTTGCCAATTTTTCACAATACGTATAGACTCCAGTTTGCTTGAAGAACTTGGCCACCTTAGGGTGAGCCTCAAGGTACCAAACTCCATCCAATTCAACCCTTAGAAATGGCCCTGCTTTCGACATTGAGTAAATGTTGACTGTACCTACGATTTAGGAAAAACTTTGTGCCAGGGAGACAAAGACTCTATGATTTGGGGTGATAGGGAGTATGACTCATAGAAAGACAAATGGGACAGGGTGACTCAGAGTTCTGATCGCAAAGCTCAATCACTAACCGAATTTAGGCAATAGACTGACTGAATACACGCCAAAAATTTTGAGTTTTAGTGAGATGTACAACTAAATTGAAACAGTATGGGATTTGAACTACCTGATGACACGACCTAGCTTGATTGGTATGACAATTGGCTTGATAACAATCTGCTGAACTTGAAATGCACTCGGCAATCACCACAAAAAACGGGATTATGGTCTCTGGATATGCGTTTGCTTGATGAAATCACGGGCTCAAGACTGTTACAATGACTCTCGGATTCGAATTTCTAATAAATGGAGATCAAATTAGAGATTAATCGGGGTCATAATAGATCTATGTCCTCGTGACTGGAGATAGTGAGGAGCTACATCACTAATCATTTCTGTTAGTCGGGAAACACGCATGAGTTTATGTGTCTTTGTCGAGCCTTAATTTTTAAATGACAAATGCAGTTAAAAGGACAACAGGGTATCAATATTCGGATAGATACAACAAGAAAATGCATACCTTACCAACTCCATGGACTTTCGGCGGTTATGTCTTCATGATTGCGCCAATTGACAACTGGCTCGTGCGAAAGCGTGGGATTTTCATTTTTCCCGTTGAAATCTTTTCAGTAGTTAACTGAGCTTTTTCTTTTCCCTCTTAACTACCGAGAACGAAGGCTTTCGGTGGTTAATGAGCGCGTTTCAGGCTCGCCTAAACCACCGAAACCTAAGATTTTGTCTTTTGCTTGACCAAACCAAATCAAAAGTTATTTCTGATTTTATAGACAGAAAATACTCTCTAACCTACCTACAAAAATTTAGAAATAAATTTTGGACCACAATCTATCACCTAAAAAGAAAAATCTCCACCAATTTATTTAAGGAGATAACACTGGCTCCTATTGGGGATGAATGCCTCCCTGTGAGGCTTCAAGAACAACAGAACCAACGCCTTTCCTGAAAAAGAAAACTTAAAACTATCTGCTAGTGTTTCCATTGGACATGGAGTTATTCTGTAAAAATAAAGACTAAAACTAAAATTACAATGGTCACGCTTCACAACCTTAGACAAAATAAAGTTTCAAATCCTTTTGAATTGGTGGAGCCCATAGGAGCAATTTCTTACCTCCAGTTATCGGGGAATAAGATGTATTTGTTGTGTTGTAGCTTGAGTTATCGCAGAAGAATTAGGTCCACAAAGTCAGACATTATGTTTGCCTTTATCACCCATGCAGGGAGTCATTTCGAGCCAGTCCATAGCACAGAATTATCCACCTTTGCCTTTCTGCCAAAAGTATCTTTGATCTTCTTTTGATGATCCTCTGATCTATCCACTAATTGTTCACGAAGACTTTTGCTGCAGTTTCACCAAATCAAGCATTCTTCTTACCATATCATTTGGCTCAGTTTTCTCTTCACGAAGAATCTAGCCACTAGTAAAACTAGTTGAACAGGAAAAATTGCATCAGTCCATACACAATTTGAATGGAGAGGTTCCTATGGACTTTGATAGTTACTCTATCCGCCCACAGAGCAAATTTTAGTTCAGAATCCCAATTATTTTTGTTCTCCTCGCGGTTTTCTTATGATTTTGGTTAGATCTTATTGGATGATTGGCCGGGCCATTAGCAGAGGCGAACATTTCTTCACCTCCCAGATTATGCAGAATGAATGTGTTGTTGTGTTGTACTTGAGTTATCATGAAAGGGTCGGTCCACAAAGAATCGAACTTGTTATGTTTGCCTTTATCCTGTCTGAGAGAGTCCCATTTCAAAACCCAGTCACCAACCTGAAAATTATCCACCTTTGCCTTTCTGTCAAAAGTATCTTTGATCTTCTTTTGATGATCCTCTGATCTATCCACTAATTGTTCACGAGCCTGCTGCAGTTCCACCAAATCAAGCATTCTTCTTACCATATCATTTGACTTAGTTTTCTCTTCCTGAAAGAATCTAGCCACTAGTAAAATTAACTGAACAGGAAAAATTGCATCAGTCCCATACACCAATTTGAATGGAGAGGTTCCTATGGACTTTTTGATAGTTACTCTATCTGCCCACAGAGAAAATTTTAGTTTAGAATCCCAATTCTTTTTGTTCTCCTCTAACAGTTTTCTTATGATTTTGATTAAGATCTTATTGGATGATTCGGCCAGGCCATTAACTTGAGGGTAGTAGGGGGTCGAATGTACCAACTAGATTCCCATTGATTCATAGATGTCTACCAATGCCTCTGCTTTGAACACTGTTGCATTATCTGTTACCAGCCTTTTGGGACAGCCGAATCTACTCAAGATATTTTCATAAAGAAACTTCATGACAACCTGGTGAGTGGCATTCCTGGTGGGAACTGCCTCTATCCATTTTGTAAAATAATCTATGGCTACTAAGATCCACTTATGTTGACCACTAGATGAAGGATTTATCTCACCTATAAAATCTAAACCCCACTGCTGAAAAGGGCCATTCACTACTATAGGTCTCAGAGGCAAGGATTTTAGCTGTTGTTTTCCTGTGAATATTTGACATTTATCACAAGCTTTGATGAAGGCACACACATTTGAGAAAAGAAAAGGCCAATAGTATCCATCCCTTAGAATTTTATGAACTGTGGGCTTCCAGTAATGATGACCTCCACAAACACTTGAATGAAATTGATATATAACTTCTACTGACTCTTCTTTGTCTAAACATTTGAGTAGTAAACCAGCAGGGTCTTTCCAATATAATAGATTATTGTAAATGCAAAATTTGATGGCTCTTAGATTAAGGGCTCGGGCTTGAGTCATGCTGAGTTCAGGAGGAACCTCTAGTTTTTGTAAAAAAATGTATAATACCTGAGTACCATTCACAAGAAGACAAATGCTCTGCCACCTGTTGATTGTAATGTTTCCCTTCTGCTTCCACCTCCATCTGCAAATTTGTTGAATTTTCCCCTATGAAATTTATGTCCAGCAGCTCATGGTTTTCCTTCGTTAAAAGCTTAGCAAGGCCTTGACCTTTTACCAATTTGGTGGGCTTCACTTCAATGTTGAACTCGATCAAATTTGAAATCCATTTAGCTCTCTTTCCGTCAATATCAAGCTGAGTCAAAACATCTTTCATAGAGGGTGAAGGAAAATATGCAATGACTTTTGAGTGGAGGATATAAATTTTGAAAGCTTTTAAAGATTTTATGAGAGAATAGGCTTGTTTTTCAATAGGATCATACCTTAGTTCAGCATCTCTGAGTGTTTTGCTGAAGAAATCAACAAGGTGATCCATATTGTTATCATCTTTCTGAAGCAGAACTGTTGCCACTGTGTCATAAGAAGCAAAGGCAAAAATGTAGAAAATATTGTTGTAATCCAGACTGATCAGAGTCGGGGATTCCATGGTAGCCTGTTTGATATACTGAAATGAATTCCTTGCATTGTCTGTCCATTTTATCTCAGACCCCTTTTTCAACATACATGTTATGTGTTTTACTAGCTCGACGAAATTTGGAACAAATCTTGTAACAAAATTAATCTTACCGAGTAGGGATTGAATATCCTTTTTCGATCTTGGCAAGGAAAGCCTCTGAATTGCTTCCACTCGAGCCGAATCAATTTTCACACCTTCTGCTAAGACATTGTGGCCTAAGAGCTTGCCTTTCCTGAGAGCAAAATGGGACTTTTTGGGATTCAATGAGATTCTGAACTGCCTGCACTTCAGAAACACTCTTTTTAAATGCTTTAGATGCTCCTCATGACTGTTGGAATAAACTATGATGTCATCAATATAGATGAGGACAAACTTGTCCTTCTTGCCCACGAAAGCTATGTCCATGGCCCTTTGAAATGTGGCCCCGACATTCATTAATCCGAATGGAATTTTGGTGTACATAAAGGTACCCCAAGGAGTAGTAAACGCAGTCTTCTCTTGGTCATCAGGATGGACAGAAATCTAGTTATAGCTGAAAAAACCATCTACGAAAGACATAACAATAGCCCCTGAAGTTC
Organism: Picea sitchensis; assembly: GCA_010110895.2. Taxonomy (NCBI): domain Eukaryota; kingdom Viridiplantae; phylum Streptophyta; class Pinopsida; order Pinales; family Pinaceae; genus Picea; species Picea sitchensis. The sequence goes on from SNQJ01S0008185.1 coordinate 31,709, forward strand.
TTTGCAGCAAATGTTCCATTTTAGGTAGGGGATAGTTGTCTTTCTTAGAGCATCTGTTTAGGTTTCTAAAGTCCATGCATAACCTGACCTCACCATTTTTCTTTCTCACTATTACTAGATTTTCAATCCATTTAGAGTATCTCAAAGGGATTATGATCTTAGCATCAAGAAGCTTTTTTATTTCTCTTTCAATCACAGGAAAAAGAAGTGGACTGATAGGTATGAGATTTTGTTTGAAAGGGATGGTGTCCTTTTCAAGAGGGATCTTATGTTGAATGATATCAGGGTCATAAGTCTTCAGATCACTATATTTCCAAGCAAAAACATCAGAAAATTCTTTCAAAATGCTGCAATATTCAGACTTCTGATCAGCAATCAATTCAGAGGACATATTTATGAATTTAGGGTGGCTTTCACTCCCTATGTTGTGCTCATGAACAACAGGCTCTTTCTCCTTTTTTTCTGGCTTGTAGGGGACATTGTTGTGATCAAATAGATTTTCGAGAGGTACCAAACCCTGAGGTATATAATTGTTAGGTAGCTGAACAATATCATGCTGACCCAATTTTGGTTTTAGCTTAGGCTTCTGGGATTCCTCTACATTTATATTCTGCTGGTCAACGTGCATATCAGAAAACTCATATACCACCTGAAGAAATCTATTAAGTTCATTATCATCTTCAAAAACTTTCCAGTATTTAATATTGTCAGGCAAAGATGGCCTATATTTGACTTGGATTTCATAATTGAGCCTGGGGGGCATGGGAGGAATAAACAAGCTGGCTGAAACAGCAAGGGAATCCGCAAGATGATTCATATCTCTGGGTATATAAGAAATCTCAAAAATGGAAAAAGAATCTCTAATTTTCCATACCTCATCCATGTAGGCTTTCAATCTGACATGCTTTGCTTGGAAAGTATTGTTTACTTGTTGTATGATGAGATACGCATCTTCGAACACCTTTAACCCTTTTATTCCCATATCCTTAGTTGAGTTTAATCCCAATAGAAAGGCCTCATAATCTTCTATGTTGTTAGTAGTTTTGAAATTGAGCTTAAAAGACAAATGTATAGTCTCCTTCGAAGGAGAAACCAAAACTACCCCTGCACCTGTTGAATCTTTGGTACTGGCCCCATCAAAATACATGGTCCAAACTGGAACACCCTTATCATCAGTTTGTTGTTCAGTGGGCTTCAGAAGCTGCAAAGGAGTTTATTGAGAATCATCTATTTGAAGAATGCACGAGCCAAAATCGGTGTCTACAACATAAATTGGATGATTTACAGAATTGTTTGCATCGTTGATGATGTAGGCAAGTTGATTCTCTCTGTAAAGTCTTTTTAGCTCTCCTCCAAACACTGGGATCATAGCATACAAAAGATCCATCTACAAAGTACCTCCTAACCTTTTTCTCCATGAACGTGACAAGAGGAGTCTGAACTTGGGTGGGATATCAACAACCACGAGAGCCATTACCATGCTTCTCATTGGAAATTGGGAAAGGTTTATAACAAGGTATTTTATGAGGCCAAGGAATCTGAATTTCCTAGAGTCAAAATAGAAGAGATCATGATTTGGTTTGGTGACCTCAAGCCCAAGCTCATCCATCACTTCTTTGGGCATAAGATTATGTGATGCTCCTGAGTCAAGCAAGAAGTTATGTAGGATCTTATCATGAACATTTAGGGATATATAGAATGGTGGACAAGAATCATCTCGGTCTTCTATCATAGGCCCTATAATTACTGTTGGCTTGTCATCTTGTAGGTTTACAAATTCAGCATATGAAGAGGTATTTGGTTCAAGGGACTTCAGGATGGCACACTTGAAAATATCATTTTTCATGAGTTCAGTCAATGGCATAGGTATCTTTACTTTCTGAATTTCTGATTCAAAATTAAAAGAATATGTTGATTTATCATAAACTTTTACCTCATTGGAAGGAGATTTGAGAATGAATTGCTCCTTGGCTAGGGGCTGTGATTGCTTCTGTTGTTGTTTTGCAGGAGTGGAGGTCTGTTTTACAAGATCAGCAGGTTGCTTGGCAACAACTTCTTTCTTCTTCACAGGAGCAGCGAGCAATGGTTTAGGGGCAACATTTTTGGATCTTAAATTATAACCTTTCTGATCATCCATCAAGTAGATAGATTCTTCAATACTTGCCTCATGAATTTCTTGGTCCATCAAGGCTTCTTCATAATCTACTTGTGTCAAAAAGGAGGAGTCATTTTCGTCACCAAAACAATTTATGTCATCTTCTTCTTCAACTTCATCATGAGATATATGTTGTTTTTCTTCTAGCATTGCATTTTGGAAAGAGGGTTTGATTCTCTGATCATCAGTTGCATTCTTGTCTCTCTGAAGGATCTGGACTTGTTGATTGTTCCTTCTGTAAGGGAAATCATTTGGCTCTTTTGTCCTTGCTGGTTGATGATTCTGGATCTTCAATTTTGACATTTCATATGTCAAGTTGTCCAACATGTTGACCATCTTTTCCATTTTACTATTAGAAAAAGAAGGGGGCTCAACAAAAGACTTCTTTCTCTCAACATTTACTTTGAGATTTTGAGATGCCATAATATTTGATTCGACTTCGAGGGAAGCATCTTGCATTAAAGCAAGTGTGCCTGATCTTCGTTCTCTGAGGATTAGACAAAAATCTGGATCAAAAGCAACAGAGAATGTGATCTTTGCCGATGCATCACTTGGTTTGATCTCTGCAAGGATCTTGCCAAACATTCTATTAAATTTTTTGATGAAGTCTGAGATTGAATCCCCATCTTCTCTTCTTAAGTTTCCGAACTCAGAAATGTAATATAGTAGATCTCTTCTTTCTCCCTAGTGTTTTAAGAATACCTCATATGGTTGTTCAATCCCTGTGACTGAATTTGTCGGTAACTCTTTGAACCACTTTCGGGCTTGGACATCCAAACTCTGCACAAAAAATCTGGTCCACACATCTTCTTATGAAATTTTAATATTTTCAGCATAAGCATAAAAAGATTCTATATGTTATTCAGCAGTATAATCCCCAGCTCCGGTAAACTTTGGCATATATTTCTGATAATCTCTGGTTGGCATGGAAAATAAGGGATTGGGCAAGACAAGTGGAGCATATCTATTTGCTAAAATATGTTCCATCTTGGTTAAAGGGACAGCCATGGAAGTCTTGGGGGTTGATACAGAAGAAGAATTTACAGGAGATGAAGGTTGAGATGGGATGGTTGAGTTTAAATAAAATGGTTGTCTTACTTCACTTTGAGCAAAATTTTCAGAGATGGGTGAAAAGTAAGAGGCCTTGTAAAACTAACCGAGCAACAAGGCTAGGATTTCTTCTCCCTTAGAGGACAAATCATGTAAAATATATTCAAGAATAGGAAGATTAGTATGAGTGTAGAAAACACCCTCTGTAGGCTTGGTGGGTGAGGAATTCAAAGAAGAAGAAGAAGAGGTTTATTTTTGCTGAGGGGATCCTGTAATTACCTCTTTAAGGTTGGATGAAATATCATGCTCAAAAATAGAGTCTGTAACATTAGAGGAAAGTGAAGGTTCCTCTACCTTCAATATTTTAGATAAAATTTCAATTTCACGAGAACTATGAGTTTCAGCAGTAGGGGATTCAACTAGAGGCCTTTTAGATATGAAAGAAGAAGTGTTGGTTTGAATACCTAGATTTGATGTCTTTGCAGACCCGGAAGCCTGTATTTGTAAATCTTTTCCCTTACTGATGATCTTCTCCGTGTCAGGAACTGGTGCTGCCAATGGGCCTTCTTGGTTCTCCCTAGTGTGAGCTCTTTTCAGAGCCACTTCGTTTCAATGGAGTCACCAGATAGATGGTTACAACCCAAATGATGTCCAGGCTTTGTCTATCATCAAAGATGGATCTATGTCGTCTCCCAAGGAAGTTGAGATTCGATCTCCTCTCCTCGGCAACGACGCCAATTGGTTATCACTCTAGGAAACTCTCCTAGGCTGTAATTCAAAGATGCATGGTAACTTAATCTTTTTAGAAACTATTTTCTCAATAATAGGTGTGGGTTTGGATCAAGATGAATATCTTAACCTCTGGATTGTATTCTCAAGACAGTCTTAGTTATATTCATACAACACAAGGCCTTCAAGAGCTATTGTCGGATAGGTTTGTATAACAAATGGATAAGAAAACTAATCAGTTAACCAAAACATACATAAACCATATATATGATGGGTCAACAAACTAGGAAAATATGCTTGTGATTCTTGCTTAACAATCAAAAGTAAGATGACATTTGCCATAGGATCATTAAACATAGACAAAAGAACTGATTCCACTCATAAGCATAGACAAAGATGAAAGAAGGTCTAATAGTAACAAATGAAAGAAGCTTGCAGGCTGATATATTAAAGAAAGTGTCTTTCATACAAAACAGTGGCATATAGAACTCAAAATCGAACCCTTAGTTCATCTTCTACCTTTAGCTTTATAGCTTTACAATGTAGTTTTGAGATCCTAAAAGCATGGATCAAATATGCTAAAGATAGACAGTCAAAATTCAGTTTGCAAAAGATAAAGAATGATCCTCAAAATGAGGTCAATCCCACATTTCATGGTCTTCATATCTTGTAGATTCATTGTGCAGTGCAGAATAGTCATCAAGGTTGAGTGATGACTCTCCAAGAGATACAATTCGAATTTGTTGAGATGTGCAAAAAACTCCAATCTGCTTCCACCAAAATAGGTGCCAAAACCAACTTGGCTACCCTTTCTAATCCTTATGCACCAAAAATGGATCTTGAAACTGAATATATAATTCATCATCCATACATCATGAGTGTTTTCAAATGATTTGGATCAGAAAAACCTCGATCTGTGCAAAATTTAGCTTCCTCTGTCCAGTTACAGGTTTTTGTGGTTAACATAGAAGACTTCTGGGTGATTTAACTACCGAAAGCTCTTCTTTCGGTGGTTAATGAACAGTCGTCCTGTTCGCCTAAACCACTGAAAACTTAGCTTTGTCAAAACTTCAAAATTTGCAAAAATGATTACCTTAATGCTTTGCTGAGTATTCAAGGTCTTTTGGACGATGCAGCTCCTCTTCGTGTAGATCTTTGAACTTCAACTTGTTGTGTGGAAGACTGTGGTATATCTACCATGGTTGTAGCTAAGTTGGCTAGAGTTTCCAAACCTATTTTCTCCTGTGTTGGCGATTGAGAATCTTTTAATTTCAGCCTCAGAATTCTAAGCTGCCTGTACAGCTTCATGTTCTCCCTTATCAACACCCTGTTCTTGTCTTTGATTTTTTCATGCTTTTATTTGAGGCTTTGGTTCATGTTAAAAAGTTATGCATTTCTTTCAGTCAAGTATGTATTTTCCTTTTTAATAACTCTTTCTAAGACTTCCATTTCATAGACTTGTTGCAAGAGTTTATTGATTTTCCGTGCCTTAGATGCTTTAGGATTGCTTGAAGAAGCTTTTGCCAATGGTGGACTGTGTGCCTCTGGGGAAGTTGGTGAGGGAAAGTTGGGACAATATTCTGTAACTTGTCCAACTTGTTCATCACCTTTTGTCTCTACTAACTCCTATTCTGGATCTGAGTCACTATATGGTAAGTTTAAAGGGTTACTTCCTTCAGCATGGTCCTTGGTCTGCTCACCCTCAAACTGTAACTTTCTTTTGATTCTTTGTATTTTAATAGACGATGATTCTATCGGTTCTCTTGATGGTGAGATACCCTTCCGTTTTCTATGACTTATTTTAAGAGTAATGGTCCTCTTAGTGGCATCTTTTTTACCCTTCTCCTCTTGTTGCCAATCAGTGTGGAATTCATTCCAGAAGAGGAAGTAGTTCCAATCTAGCTATCTTTTCTTCAATGACTCCTTGACAATCAGAGTAATGAGTCCTTGATGAGACAATCTACTTGCCACCTTAGAGGGCTTGGCCTTGACTTGCCTAGTCATTTTTGTGAGGGCTTTGTGCAAGTAAAATGGTAAATTAATGGGAGATCTCCCTGTGAAGTGATTTAAAAGTTTGAAGTGGTAGAACATGACTCTGTTGTATGTACTTTCACAGGTGATATAGACAAAGATTGCCTTCAGGAGAGATTGCCATTTAGGTTCTAGATAAGACATTGGTATGTCTTTTTTCCATGTAAGATATTTGTGCAGAGGCTGTAGGTAGGATCTAAATTCAATATTTGAAGGCACAGTTGATTTGAACCAACAATCGCCTATTCTGGGTAGACCAGTGAACTCAGCTATGGTTGCCTCATCAACCAAAAACTGATCATTTCCCACTGTTGTTGTTCTTCCATCATACAAACTAGCAAAGGTTTCGGACACCTGTTGGTGAAAATCTGCCAGTTTTTCACAATACGTATAGACTCCAGTTTGCTTGAAGAACTCAGCCACCTCAGGGTGAGCCTCAAGGTACCAAACTCCATCCAATTCAACCCTTAGAACTGGCCCTTCTTTCATCATTTAGTAAATGTTGATTGTACCTACGATTTAGGAAAAACTCCGTGCCAGGGAGACAAAGACTCTATGATCTGGGGTGATAGGAAGTATGACTCATAGAAAGACAAATGGGACAGGGTGAATCAGATTTCTAATCACAAAGCTCAATAACTAATCGAATTTAGGCAACAGACTGACTGAATACACACCAAAAATTTTGAGTTTCGGTGAGATGTACAACTAAATTTAAACAGTATGGGCTTTGAACTACCTGATGAATTGACCTGGCTTGATTGGTATGAAAATTGTCTTGATAACGATCTGCTGAACTCGAACTGCACTCGGCAATCACCACAAAAAATGAGATTATGGTCTCTGGATATGCGTTTGCTTGATTAAATCACGAGCTCAAGGCTGTTACAAAGACTCCCGGATTCAAATTGCTTATAAATGGAGACCAGATCAGAGATTAACTGGGTTCATAATGGATCTATGTCCTCGTGACTAGAGATAGTGAGGAGCTACGTGACTAATCATTTATGTTAGTCGGGAAACAAGCATGAGTTTCTGTGTCTTTGTTGAGCCTTAATTTTGAAATGACAAACGTAGCTAAAAGGACAACAGGGTATCAATCTTCAGATAGATACAACAAGAACATGCATACCTTACCACCTCCATGGACTTTCGACGGTTATGTCTTCATGATTGCACCAATTGACAACTGGCTCATGCGAAAGCATGGGCTTTTCATTTTTCCCGTTGAAATCTTTTCGGTAGTTAACTGAGCTTTTGCTTTTCCCTCTTAACTACCGAGAACAAAGGCTTTTGGTGGTTAATGAGCGTGTTTCAGGCTCGCCTAAACCACCGAAACCTTAGATTCTGTCTTTTTCTTGACCTAACCAAATCAAAATTTCTTTCTGAGTTTATTGACAGAAAATAGACTCTCTAACCTACCTACAAAAATTTAGAAATAAATTTTGGACCACAATCTATCACCTAAAAAGCAAAATCTCCACCAATTTATTTGAGGAGATAACAATTCCATCATCCATATTCGCTCCAACTCTTGGGGGACCAATCAACCAAGCTAGCAAGCATCATCATAAGACGAAGAGGTATGACATAGTTTATTTTTGTTGCAATAAAATAGGTCATAAGGATAGTGATTGTTGGCACTCTAGAAGGCCAAGAAGCCCATGCAAGAACTATTGCCATTATTGCAGATTTATTGGACATTAGGAAGCCAAATGTTGGAGGCTTCACCCAGAACTTCATCCCAAGAACCGAACAGCCAAGAAGAAATCTTGGAGAGTAAAGGTAAGGGGAAAGAGAAGTTCTTTGCACAGGCATCCCATACTCAACTCTTATCTTCCATCTTATATCGGAGGCTTCCTTTCATGGATTTTTTCCAGAGTCTTCTTGATACTTGGAGAAGAATATTGAAGGGAGTTGAAACTTTTGGGGACCAAAATCCTACAAATGGGGAGGTGTGATAGGAATTGGATCCTCTCCAAAACTTTGGAATTAAAACCTTAGTTTCTTACTCTTTTGTAAAATTTTGTAAACATGTCATTTTAATTTTATTTTGTCCTTCTAGAAAACATTTGAAGTGGAAACAAACCATTTTGATGGTTGGCCTTCCAAAGGCATCCCATTAAAAAAATGAAGGTTGTAGCGAAGAAGACATTGATGATGAGATTCAAGGATAAATGGGGAATGATAGTATTAGAAATTAGAGGTCCAAGAAGGAAAAATGCTTGAAGTTGGGTGGATGAAGGAGTTAATGTGCTTTTTTACTCTAAGCGAAGGTGTCTATGAGCCTTGGACTTTGAAATTTTTTAATTCCAGTGAGTAAAAATACATAGAGTATGTGTATCATTCGCCCCTTTGTAATTTTCTCTCGAGCATAACAAAAATCCCATTTAAATGATCATATCTGAGAGTTAATGAATTATATTCTTGGGCATCTTTGTTATGAGTTGCAATGTGTTGTAAACACTTTGTTGAAGTTTTTTTTATCCTGTATCATCCGTCCAAAGCATTCTCACGTTGCCTGGGAAAATTTAAACTTCTCTGGGTGAATTTAAACATACATGGGAGAATTTATACTTACCTGGGAGAATTTACGGACCCATGGGTGTTTTATTTACTTCCTAGGTGAACTTATACTTACCTGGGTGAATTCAGAGACCCATGGGCGTTTTACTTCATTGTTGAACATCTAAATTCATCCCTTGTATTTTTTTATTTGTTGTGGGGAACCAAAATCACCCCTAGACATTTTTTATATTTTTGGGGGGTCATCAAATTTCCCTACAATATTTTTCCATTGTCGTTGAAGATTGAATCTTCCTTTAAGCATTTATCTCCATTGTTGGTCGACTCATTCCTACTAGTTTTACCTCATGGTCAATTTTCCTAAGTTATTCCTTCGAGGCTTCATTTGGCTGAGACGAACATTAAAGCATTCGACTGGGGTCTCATTTGGATGACCCGACTATTGAAGAATTAGACCGAGATTTCATTTGGTCGACCCTAATATCAAAGAATTTGATCGGGATTCCATTTGGTCGACCTAAACATGAAATCATTCAATTAGGATTCTATTCGGTCGACCCAACCATTGGAGCATTTGATTGGATTGTCATTATGAAGACTTGACTAGTGGGTGGTTGATGAGTTTATTATTTGTTCTGCTCGACTTGCGGGTATTAAACTTTCCCTTCTCACAGTCGACTTGTCTATCATTTTTTTTACTCGACTGTTGGGAAGTCAGTTGGTCCTTCTTCTGGTCAACGAGTTATTTACCAACATATGACGGGGCTTATAACTAGTCGAAGAAGATAAAGACATGAATAATAACTTTACTCCATAGTAGAATATGTGTTGGTGAGGCGGACAAGCCATAGGCCTATTGTTTATGGATCAACATCACTATTCCATATGAATGTCATTAATCCGCTTCATATTCGAAAACTCTTGGGAAATGTCAAATTTCATGTTTGAGAGAGTATTCAAGGATAATAATACATATTTCAAATGTTTTCTCTCAAAATTGAAGACAATGGGGTGTAGAAAACTATAGATAATTACAATTACCTCTTCAAAAGGGTGACCATTTATTTGAAATCCATAATCACAAAGAGGATCAATAGAGGTAAGTTTCATTGAAATAATTTGAAAAATACACATTATTCATATATTCAAGAAAATAAATATAATCCAATCACATACTTGAATATTGGTTTATTTTGGAGTAATTATGACTTCATATTTCTTACCTTGACTTGCTTCTGCAAGTACTGAACGTAGTTGTTGATTTCCTGTAGCACACATGCCTCACCTGTGATCTAATAAATCACACATGACATAAATATCTAACTTAATGATGCAAACAAGATTAATGTAAACCATCAAATCCACAAAGGAAAGAATAAATTCATTTTTTTCAATTAGATGAAGCCTAGGAAAAGAATTATATGTACCTTGTTGCATCCTGAGCCAAGGTTTTGTAAAATTTTATTTCACCTTCTGATTTTCTCACTTTTATCCTAAATTTCAAGGTGTGTTAATGGACACAATCTATTATGATGATATTCAACTCAATTATTAGTGATCTATGCATATTTTACCCTTTCTTGTGAGGCTATGAATGTCAAATAACCTTTTGTGGAAGATGAGTACGATCATGGAGATCCACTTATGGTCCACAATGTTACATATATCCTCTACATGTTTTGGACCGGAGAGATCACAATCATTGGTTTTACTAATATTTTGCTCAGTTTCCTATATGCCTCAAATGCAACCATTGTCTGGTATTTTTCATATTGGTTTTGGTTCTAAAAGGGGAGCTCATTTATCCTAGCCTTGTGAACCATCATGATTGCAGAAAACCTATCCGACAACTCCACTAAGTGCATGATGTTGGACATATTTTCTTTAATATGTTGTCATTGATGTCAACAGTCGATGTCATTGTGATGTGATGATAAGTTGTTATGATGAATTGTCATTGATAAGTTATCATTAATGAATTGTCATTGATGTCAACAATATAACAGTTAGCAGAGAATGAATATGCCAAATAGTCTAGAGAGATTCAATATCATAAGAAAGGATATTAATCAAATCTCAGAAGGAAGAGCGCATTGTATAAATGTCATCGAGATCGAAATCCCCATAGGAAAACTCCAAAGGATTTAAGAAAGAATTATTCTCATTGAGATAGTTTTAAGGAGTAGTCACGTAGAAAGACATAAAGCAAGGTGTAGAGAAATCCAATCTAAAGCTTAGGATAAATAACGATCAGAAGAAATATCATTAGATCAAGGTGAAGTCAAAGTTTTGAAGAATTATATCTGGACCATCAGATCTGGGAGTTACAAGAGAAGTATCGTTGGAGGATTAGTCAACGATCAGATCAAGTTGTGACCATCGAATATGAAAGCACCAGATCAAGAGCAAGGATTCATTGCGGAGCGTGAAGGGAGAATTAAACAAATCGTTAATTCCAATCTCGCAATTAGTCTAGGCCGTCGATCGTCACCTGCCAAATAGATCTACGATTGGCATCAGTTCCACTAACAATGAGCGGTTTCCATTACAGATCTCGACGATAGTTTTAAACGGTGTCCTAGTTGGGACCCCACAATCATCCATGATCGTTGATCTACTCTGGGAGAATTCTTGACCATTGAATCAAGTTGAGTGGAAGGATAGGATAAGCAAGGAAAAAGGGCTGAGATATCAAATTCCTGATAGCCGTTGGATTGAGTTAATCGTTTTCGGGTTAAAGAAGGACCATCAGATCTGAAGTAGAAGATTTGGAATGTTTCTCAACCATTATATCAAGATTTTATCTATATTTAAGTATTATTCGTTGATCTGGAATAGAAAAGGGGAACCGTTAGATCAACAGTGGTCAACTTCGGCACTGACCACTACAGTAGAAAAGGGTTGAGAATAAGTAAGATTACCTGAAGGTCGAAGTCCCAAAGTGGACATGAATCATCCGATCCGAGGAACACTTTAGATAAAATATCGACCATTGAATTGAGTAAAGTGGAAGGATAGTGTAAGCCACAAATGTTTTGAAGAGGACATGAATCGTCCGATCTGAGAAATATTTCGGGAGTCATATTGACCATCCGATCTATAAAGTGGAAGGACAGGATAAGAAAAGACGAAGGTAGGAGTCCTGAAGTCCCAAAGTAAATGAGGACCATCGGATCTGGACAATACATGATGGTCGTTGGATCAGAATAGTGGTCAACTTCACTTCGAAGAAAAAGGATTCAGAACATATGAGTTCATCTGAAGGTCGAAGTTCTGAAGTCACTCTCAACCATCGATCTGAGATAAATTTTGGGAGTTAGTACAATCGTTAGATCTAGGAGAAGAACATGTGACACATGAGGAGATCCACATCATCAAGAACATGTGGCACAATCAGATGATGACAAGTGTCAAAGTACAATTGGAATTTCAGGTATGTGTAAGTCACGAATCTAAGTGACATGTGGCAGCCACTCAGTCAGTGCCACATCAGCAAGTTACATCACTCTAGGATTTTTTTACTTCGGGAGTTTCACCACCACTAAATACTCGAAGTCCTGAAGTTACGAAATGAACGAGAACCGTTCATCATGCAAATAAAATCCAATCGTTTAATCTACTTCGGCAAGATGAACTCCGGAATATTGAAGTAATGTGAAGGAGAAATCACCTGAAGTGCCAAAGGCCGAAGTCAACGTTAACCGTTGATATACTTCGGGAGATTTCCCAACCGATGATCAAGTATAGTAGAAGGATAGCATAATTGGAGGTGTTAACCAACAACAAGCGATCACCACCGCTTTATGACTCATTCGGTAGGTAATCACTTCAAAGGAATTGCTACTCCATAATTTAGGAGCCAAGAATAGCTGAAGTTCTGAATTAAATGAGAACCGTCCAGCTCATCGTGACATTAAAACGTGACCGTCGATCTTGACAAGTGATCAATCACTTTTTTATCTTAGCGCCTAGTCACCACCTATGGTCGTATGGAATAAAGAAACAAAGGGAAAAAGAAGAGGCAACGCTCAAATCAATAAGCCTATGGTTTTGCGTATATGTTCATATGTAAATGGTTTGAAGGAAGCGCCTCATAAAGATTTAATTCGATAGAGAGTTAACACTAAAATAATACAGAGAATTGATAAAAGATCAAAATATGATCTATTTGTGAACTGAGAACACTGCAAAAGCATGAGTACGATATAATGAGTCGATCCATGTCTATGATCAAATCACGAAGACAAAAGAACCGACACACAATCATGATTAAAATAGAGTTAATTCATGAGCATTATGAATAAAGGATAAAAGGAAAAATGATATTAATTAAATATTAATATTATCATTTAAATGAAAAGGTACAATGGTTCAAATATCAAAAGACACAATGATTCAAATTCACATCAGTTGGAAGACTATATAAACAAGAAGGAATGGTGAGAATATGTGCAGTTGAATTAGTTGAAGTATATATATTTATATATAATGGATTGAATGAAGGTTCATTCTATCAGGTTGGTGCATGTTTACAAGTTGGGTCTTGTATGAGGATTAGATTCCTCACATCTCAGTTGGATCTGAGATCAACAAGATGGGACTTGTTATGAGGGTTGGATTCTTCATTTCCTAGTTGGATCTGATAACTACAAGTTGGGTCTTGTAACAAAGTGTTGGGTCTCTCATAATTGTTTGAAGATGAAAATCAAAGATTTATCTTATGTATTCATTCTAGTTAAATAAATAAATAAAGTATTTATTCTTTTATATATATTGATTGAGAAAATGAAATAAATATTTGTTATTCAGTTGGTTTGTGAAAAGTGGATATATATTGATTGAGAAGTCGAAATAAACATTTGTTATCTGGGCCAATTTTGTGAAAAGTGGAAATTGTCCAAAAGTCTTTAACACTCCATTCACCCCTACCGTCAAGTATCCATTTCAAAAAATTGGTATCAGAGAGAATTTCCTTCAGCACAGTTTAAACATTGAAGGTAGATTCATAATAAATGGTTCGACAAATTGTTAACTCCACAAATGAAGCTCCCTTATTTGATGGAACAAATTATTCATCATGGAAAGAAAATATGAAAAGATATCTAAAGTCAAGAGGATCTGGAGTTTGGGATTTAGTAGTAAGTAATCCCTAGCACTTCACTACTTCTAAGATCAAAACCAAAAATGCAAAGGAATCTAGGAGAAATAATATAGTAGCTTTAAAATCAATCCAGGATGGATTGTCAGACCAAGTCAAAGAAAAGATGAGACACTACGAATCTGCTAAAGAATTATGGCTCCAACTAGAAAATTGTTATCAGAATGAAACACAAGAAGAAGAGAAATCCTATCAAAGTGAGGAACAAGACTTAGATAAAAGGGATTCCTATCAGTATAAGGAAAAATACTCTAATGAAGAGGATTCCTATCAGAATAATGAACAAAACTCAGAAGAAGAGAATTCTTATCAAGATAAGGAAGAAGATAAAGAAAAGAAAAATTGCAATCAATTTGAAGAACATAATACAGAGAAATACATTTATAATCATAATGAAATGCAGGATTTGATGCAAACTGCAGTTAACAATGAAGAAGAAAACGTCATCAAGGAATTGAGGAATACCTCAGTATTCACTAAAGAAAAAATATTAGATTTTAAGACTGATGTTATAACTACATTTGAAGTGATTAGTATGGAACCATGAAATGGTCTATATATTGAAGTTACTAAGGATGTTCTTGATCATCTTGCATCCACAACTATGTGCACTTTAGAAAATTTGGAGAAACTCCAACAAAAGGATGTGTTGCTACTTCAACAGTTAGATCAATCTAACCATGAAAAGATTGAACAGAGAGTTCATCTAGAAGACAAAGAAAAGGAGATCAAAAGATTGAAAACCGAAGTTATTAATCTAACATAAGAGATGGAAGAATTAAAGACACGTGACAGTAAAAGAAAACAATCACTAAAAGAATCACAATAATCAGTTAACAGTATAAACACTCAACTTGAGGAAATTAAAGAATGTGAAGAAGACCTAGAGATCCAGTTAACAAGGAAAGAAAATTCTTACCACATGTTGGAATTGGAAGTCATCAATTTCAAAAAGATAAATGAAAGTACTAATGCAGATCTAATGAATCAAATTGAAGAATCTAAGAAAAAATAAGAAGATTAGAAGATCCAAATACTAAAAAGGAAGAATCATGCCAAATGTTTGAATTAGAATCCATCAACCTCAAAAGGATTCATCTAGAATACGAGGAAGAAATCAAAAAATTGAAAACTAAAGTTTTTGATCTAACAAAAGATATGGAAGAATTGAAGACATATGAAAAAACTATTAAATGCAAAGAAGTCTTGGATGAGACAGAAGAAATAGTCATCAATCTAAAGACTCATCTTTGTTTTCCCGGTTTGGGTTTCCAGGGGAAAAATATCCGTGTAATTTGTTTATTTTCCATTGTATCTTTTATGTTATTTTATTGAAAATCTCTTTGTAGTAAAATATTGTACAATGTTAAAATCTACAACATTTTGGTGTCCATTAGAACTCCACTCCCTTATTTTGAAAAGAAATGATTGGGGTTGCAATCTTTGAAAACCATTTTATGAATCTTAGGTAATAAACTATGAGACCCATAAATGATCTGACCTCCATGATATTTCTTGGCGCTATCCATCCTCTAATGGCCTCTATCTTCTCAGGATCTACTATTATCCCATCTAATGAAATAATATGCCCTAAGTAATGGATTTTATTTTGATAAAAGAAGCGCTTACTTAGCTTGGCATACAATTTACCTTCCACTTCAATCATGGGTTGGTTGTCAATATTACCTTCCACTTCCATCATGGGGGGTTGATACTCGCTTTCTTGTTGTCCAAGGCTACATAAATCATTGGCATGCTTCCTCCCATATCTTCCATTCTTTCATCCTGATGAATGTTGTGGAAAGTCCTCATTATTTCTCCTTTGTGAGGGTCTTCCTTATACAAATGATTCCCCTCACATCCCTAACATTGTATAGGTCATTTCCTTGGCCTTTTTCCAAAACAATATGTTTCCTTTTGTTCATTTTGGGCTAATTGGCCTTGTTGATTTGCTTGAAACTTATCCTTGAAAAAATGTGGCTTAAACTCTTTCTTACTTTGCTCCCTCTTTCCCTTCATCTTGTCATTCCAAGTCTTTTGAAAGACTAGCCTCCCTCTACTTTTCTCATAGAGACACCTTTCTCTCCTTATGGTCTCATCCAAAGTATTGGGGTTATCATATTAAATCTTGTCATTGTAGAAGGAGGGTAACCCACTAAGAAACCTTTGTATTTTGACCTTCTCATATTTTATGAAATCCACATACTTCAACCATTTAGATAACCTCTTCTCATACTCATCCATTATCATTCTTCCCAACTTGAGTTTAAAGAACTCTTTTATCTTCCTCTCATAGTAATGCTCAAAAAAAAAAAAAAAAAAAAAAAAATCAATAGCTAGGCTTCGGCCTCTTCTCCCTTCCTATGCTCACCATTGCAATTTGGTGTCTTTATCTTCCTGAGTTCACATTGAAAGATGTCTCCCTTAGTCCCTCTCCTTATCTTCTGATAGGGGGCACACTTGGGATGCTCCCTATTCCTGAACTTATAGCATGAGCTCTCCTAGTGGATTTCTCTAGGGAATGATGGCACCTGCTCCTACTCCTTGAATGTTTGTCATTATCATTCCCATATCTTATGCTATGGGATTTTTATGTTGTCACTTGTTTATCACTAGCTTCGGGCTTTGTGACATTCCTTATTGGATTTCTTTTGCAACATGTTCAAACTATGAAGTATATCTTCCTAATCATTCCTAATTATTTAATTATCATATATGTACGTTTTCACTTATCTATGAAGTATTCTCATAGTTATAGGTTCTTCTCTATCTCTTCTTCCATTTGATTCAGTCCCAACATTCTCCATCCTGACATGCATACCTCTAAATTCCTCTTCATGACTGTAGCACCCTTGGGAATATTCCATTGTTGTGTTTTTCATATAGAAACAAAATTCTTCTTTGAACCTTTAATTTTTCATTAAATATGCATGAAACCAATTTTTTTTAGATGAAAATAAATTCATACACAATTTGGAAAAGAATTCATAAAAAAAAATCTGACCTTTTAATGCCACGAGTCATCTTCTTTTGAGTTGAGTACAAAAACAAAATATCAAAATAATTTTATGAGTTAATATATGGATTCTCCTCCTCAAGACCTTTCCAATTAATATTTATTTTCCCAATTCTAATTTCCAAGAAGAAAGTTATGGTCTTTAGAAGTTTTGGCCATTTTCTCTTTTTTTAATCCTGCATACTACAGGTGTGCTCTTTCTCTCCGAGTGAATTTTTAGATACCCATAATTGAAATTTGGCTCCATCGTTGACTTCTACAATCCCTTATCTTTCTATATATTTCTCTTGTGCCCCAATTGAATCCTGAGCTAGGAGTTATGCCCTCTAAAATAAATCTGGTATTAAATTTTACACTTGATTGTTTTGGTTGTAACTCCCTCATACAAGCTTCATTTGACTAATAATTTAACTTGATAGAAATATCTCTTCTATCTCTATCATTTTAGAAGAAGGAACTATGTATCCTAGAAGGACACATTGTTTTAAACAAATTTGATTTCTAAAAACGTTGTTTAGGCCCTCAAAAATGCCCCGCGAGATGAAGACCTTCAGAAACTAGAATTTTTCATGAAAAATTCATTACTTTACTAGTGTAATAGTCTTTAGATCTAATCCATTTCTCTCAAAATCAAGATTAATCATTGATCTTTTGGGCCTTTCCAAGTTTTATCTAAACCTCCACAAGCCTATTGGAACTCTACTTCGAAGCCTCTCCATCGAAAGCTTCAATTTCTGGCTATGTGAATTCCCCAAAAATAGCAGTTCGAAGCACTATCGAACTCGGGTTATCGGACTCCCAAATTCCGGACTCCCTCCGAACTAGGATTAACCCTCAATACAATGAACATTCCTCGTTTATTGGCTCACACCATCAGACTCCTCCCTTCAAAATCAACCTCATGCCCAACCTCAAGTCCTTCAGAAACCTTCTTCCCAAAGGCTTTTAGGGAATTCCTTGCTCGGATCTTCTACGATTGAATCTCGAACGTTGATTCTCCAAGTCGAATTAATCTAGGTCGTCAATCCACTAAATTAGAAAGTCTCCATGAAACATGCAAGAGTTCAACTTCCAAGGCAAAATTCAACTCTACAACTTGCAGATCAAAGCCATAATTGTCTTATTCCTCTGCTCTACAACACTAAAACTCAAAAATATGCTCCACATTTGGGGATTTCACCCCAGTTCACAATTTTTCCCCCAAATTCATCACATGATTAAATATGCAACCACGAATCTACTCAATCCATGCTGGCTCTTGGTCCATACAAGCTCAGTGTTGAATTACGAGCTCTAATACCATTCTATAACATCCCCCAACTTAACCAAGGAACATTAATATGTGGAAAAACACATAAAATGAAATTTTTCTTTGCTAAACAATTCTTGTAGCTTACCAGCTATGATTTAAACACATTTTTCAACGAATTTTTTATACCCTTAATCAAGGATGATTTTAAGGATGAAAATTTATATTAAAAGGTACAAACATGGGCTAATCTTACTACTCCTTAATATGCAAAATGTAAAATGTTTGGCAATAGTTTTGTAAAAATATTCAAATTTCTAAGGATTTTATATAGTTTCTATAAAATTTGGGTTATTTTTAAGGTAAAATAATTTTATTCTATGGAATTTGGGAAAATCGTTTTTAGAAAAAATAGAAATTAGGAAATCATTTTTTGGGAAAAACCATTAAAAATTAGTCCATTGGTGAAATTGATCCCCTAAAATCATCTATTTCCTTAATTATATGCAACTATAACAGCCTAAACAGGCATCTATGCAACTGATAAAACATCTATAACAACATATAAAATCATTCTCATATACATAGTAAATGCATAGCAATTACATTCGTGGAATAACTTACAAAATGGATAAACACTTATCTTTTAAAATAGATTATATGCAACCAGTTGCTTGGGAAGGACATTCCAAGCAAGTCACCCCCAAGATGGGGCTAGGAATCCACAAAAGAAGGGTGTCTCTCACAATCTCTTAGAGATCCATATCACACAACCCACTATTGTTCTCCTACATTTGTCCTGAATTTCCTCCATCTCTCTTCCTCTTGACCTACCCAACCTAAGAAAGGTACCCCTTCACTGCTATCAGTCCATTGGATGTCCCATTTTTTTATCATTTTTTTATCAGGGTCTTTCTGGCACATGTAGCTAAGAATATCTCATTTGGGAACTCAAGGGAACTCACTTCTAAGAAAAACTACCAACAAAAATAACAGAAAATATTTGTTGATACAGTGCAACTCACCCAGGATTTCACTCTTCAGGCCTGACAACCTGGCTCATCAATTTCCATCTCCAAAACGCTCCAACATGCTCCATATTTTGCCCAGCCTTGTTCCAACTCCCAAACTCTTCTGCCCTATTTTCTACTGTTTTTACTGTTGTTCATGTGAAAACTCAATGTCTAAAACTATTTGTTACTACCCTTACTAATTTCATCTCTTTCCCGAAGAGAATTAACTACTCATTGTGCCCAATGCTCATTGTACTTCAATGTTCATTGTACTTCAGCCCCATGCTCTCCAATAAATTTTTCCCCAATGATAATGAAATTCAGAAATGTGGGTTTGAATTAATACCCATAAATTATTCCCCTTAATACTCATAATATGAAATGTGGGTTTAAATTATTCTAGGCATTCCCCCTCTTTTATGGCTTAATCAAGGTGTTTTTGTGTTTTGGGAATTGTCCAAAACCCACTTTCACTATGTAGCTCTTAGAGTTTGTTCTTATTTTAACAATGTTAATTTAATAATCCAAACATGTGACATATTTCAATTGTCCATAAAAATAATTCAAACATATAAGATAATTATTATCTAAAATGATTTTAAGCATATTTCAATTATATATAAAATGGTACATCAAAATAATTTTAATTATATATAAAATGGTATATCAAAATAATTATTATCCAAAATAATTATTAGCTAAAATGATTTTAAACATATTTCAATTATATATAAAATAATACATCAAAATAACTATTATCCAAAATATTTATTAGCTAAAATGATTTTAAACATATTTCAATTATATATAATAAGAGAAATATATTTCAATTATATATCATAATAATTATGATTTCAAATATATTTCAAATAGTTTCAAATATATTTTAAAATTCCTTCCATCCATTCAAAATAAATCTAATTAAAAAAAAAATATTTAAAAACATAATAATTTTTCAAATATATTTTAAATTAGAACAAGAAATTCAACATAACCTATGCTATTTAAATTCCAAAAAACACATTTAAGCAACTCAAAATACTTTGAAAATGACTCAATAGGAAGCCACTCAATCTTTGTTTTAAAAAAACAAAACAAATTTTATGAAATATACAGATTTGGAAGACCAAATAAATATTATGTCAAGCTATATCCGATAAAAGTAAATAAATTAATAATAAGTCAAGTTATATTCAATAAAAACCAACCAAATTCTAATAATCATGTGTCCTGCCATATTTCATAAAATAAAATTATATTTAATTACTGCAAAACTGAGACACTGAGAAATATCTTAACCAGTGCTCCAAAGATATTACATCTGAAAAAGTTGTGCCGCTCGCAGTGCCAAGATGGGCCGGATACGGAGATTTTTCCGAAGAACTGCTCCCTAATATTCTCATCCCACATTCATTGTTCAATCGGCACTGCGACTGCGACTCTTATCACGCGTAACGCATCCGGGCCAAAGGTCTACCGCTTCCAAGCCATGGGCGACGGTGATATCTCTGTGTCTCTCGATGATAATACGGTTTCCCTTCATACCTGTCACGTGTATAACCTCCTCGCCCATCGTCAGCCCTTGCGAACTGGACAGTGATATATCTTTGATGAAATCTCGCACCATTTAGCGATTCAAGGGCTTCCACAGCATCCTCTACATTTTTGTAACGAACAAACGCAAACCCTCGGGAATCTCCAGTTCTCCTGTTTCTTGGAATATAGATGTTCACAACCTCCCCGAATTTATTGAAGAGCTGATACAGTTCATATTCGGTTGTGCGGTAGTCGATATTGCTAACATAGAGGAAACAATCTGGATAATATTTCGTGTCCTTAGCGGCCCAACTTCCAAATCGCGACATATTTCTCTTAATTAATCGACCGATGCGATGCGAGAGCGATCAATAAGCACGCGAAGAGAAGAAAGTAAAGAATACGAAAATAAGCGCAGCGTGTTCTCTTGACGATCCTTCCCACAACACTTAGTAATATAGTTACCGATCTGCTACGCTACGTTATACCAAGAATATGAAAAGCCAAACGTCCTGCCAAATGTCAATGAAATCAAGAATATGAAAAGCCAAATGTCAATGAAATCTGGAATGGATTCAGAAAATACTATAATTTTAGAAAAACTGTATTTTGCTGATGCATATTCCTTTCCTCTCGGTCTGATATAAAATTTAATTAGTTAGTAAATTAAATGGTTTAAGATAGCCAAGTAATTAGTTTGATTGTATTATTAAGAAGTTATAAATACTTTAAATACAGTAAACCATTTGCATAATATTGAAATTCAATTATCAGAAATTGTATTTAGCCACATAAAGGAATTTTAATCCTACATGTGTTCTTTTTGTTATCATGTCAAAGATGTTGAATCATCTCTTTCCTCCCCTCTAACAATTCTCTACAATCATATTTGAGGGGCTTGCTACACATTCATTTCCCAGTTGCCTTTTCCTCCAAGGGAATGGCTTTTTTTTCAGTTCCTCTTGACTTGACAAAGGTGGTTTGAGATGAACTTGAGCTAGCTTCTTGTCCACCAAATCCTAGGCCTTCATGTTCAGATCTCTATCGAGCTAAAATGGAGATTAGAATCTCTTGGTCTTCCTTTCCTATCCCTTGGCCATCATAGCTCATTTTCCTCATGAGATTGGAACCAATTCCTTTAGTGTACTTTTCAAAGTCACCAAAGGTCTTGCAAGGTGATTTTACCATGCTTGATTCCATCACAGTGTTGGCCTCCTTACCCTTCATTACCAACATTTGTGTCACCATCTTTGTTAGTGTAGCAATGTTTGGCTCCATCCGAGCAAATCTGACCTCCTATTCTTCCCTATCATGCTCTTCATGAGGAATCTCCACCATTGGTGGTATTCTTCTTCTATGTAGGCCTAGAATTCATGCTTCTCCATTTTTTTGATACTAATTGTTGGTTGGTGTTTACCATGCAAGTGTTCTCCAAGTATTTGGAACCTGCTCCAATACCATCTAATCCATAACCAATGGGCCTATGTCCTTTCTGCATCACCAACATGAATACTACTTCAATGATTGTTTGTGTAATTTGAAATGCATTGCATCTTAAACAAATTCTGTAGAAAATAGATTTTGTAGTAATAGCTTCCATAGAAAACAACTTACGGACAATTTTTAATAGCTTTTATAGTCTCTTAATAACCTGTATGACAATATCTTGTGTTACCTCTTTAACACCTTCTATAGCAAATAGCTTCCATAGAGACAATAAAATATTCCATTCTGCACTCCAATTGAGTTAGAAAAAAAATACTTTGCTACAGAAGTGCTCATTGATTTCAAGATTCCTCACTCGTAGGTTGTTGATCATACTAAGGAAACAACAAAATCAATCATAGAGGGAATCATCATTTGGCTGCGTGCAAAAATGGATTTACGGACTGTGTTTTAAAAATAAGAGTTGTTGTGAGTGTAAAAATTGATTTAGAGATTGCAAGATGCAATAATCTACTAGCAAGTGACTTGAGGCATCTAGGAAACAATTAAACTCTCAAGGGGATGTAAATTCACCTAGGAATAGGATAAAATTCTCATGGTTCTGTAAATCCTCCCAAGTAGTAAATAAAATGCCTAAGGGT
>SNQJ01S0008185.1:70290-83597 GCA_010110895.2 Picea sitchensis
ATTATTTCTTTCTATTAAGATGAATGCTTGATTACAATATGTGCGAGTTGGACTGTAACAGAGTCTCATCTCTCTCAAAACAAACTACTCTACCTCCTATTCAATAACAATACTCCTCCAGTAGCCTCATTTGGGAATGCCATTCATCTACATATACATGAAGGTTCCTAGGGTTCCCTCCGACTACCTCTCCTATCGAAGTAACAACTAACAAATGCTCAAGATCTGTTACATTCAAGACTGAGAGTGAAACTCCCAGACCTCTCGCGATCATTCAGTTTACGAGCATTTCGCTCTTCTTCAATCATCCTTTCAAAACGGATCTACAGAAAAACGTTGTATTTTAGACTTCAATTAATTTAAAAAGGCGTGCTATGGCGTTGAGTTGTCCCCCCACGTGGGTTTTGCTAAAGATGCTCCTGCATCATACTCCACTATTGGGAAAATCATGAGATCCTGCTCATGGTTCCCTCTGCTCTGTTTTTTAGATCCTCTAGGGTCCCATACCTTCTCTTGGAGTTGTCCATCTGCTCCTTTTTCTTTCTACCTCTTCTGCCCTGTTGTCTTTGTTGTCTCTGGAGGTTTTCTTCTGTCCCATACTTCTCTGACGACTGCTTCTTGTGCTTCTTCCAGCATCAATATCTTTATCTCCTCTATTTCTTTGTCCAGCTGGTCCACTGGCTGGTTTTCCTCTTGCAGTCTGCTCTAATGCATCTTCTCTCCATCAATTTCCAACTTAACTTGTTGGATAAGATGCTTTTGCATTTTTACCCTTCTCTCCAGGGCCTCCAATTCTTCACACAGATCAACAAGATCCATGTTATATGTTGCTTCCTCCTCTGCTATAGGTTCATGTTCTACAATTATCTCTTGCTCAGCTTCCTGGCTGAAAAATTTGAGCCATTCCTCTAAATGCTCTTCTTCCTCCATCTCTTGGGAACATTGAAATGTGTGCTCTTTCTCCTTTTCACCAATCTGGTCAATCTGACCCTTCCTATTATCTTCATCTCTTGTGGCACTAGCTGGCCACTCTGTTGAAGACTCCAGTTCTGTAGTCTCACCACTGCGTTGTTTCTCATCTTCCTCCTCTGACAGATTGACTTATGTCATCTCCTCTTGTGTTGGCTCAAATCCAACTACCTTCAGCTCCTCTCCAGGCTGGTATGATCCTCCACCTGTTTCCAAATTATCTTGTTGGATATGCCTACTCTGCATATTTACCCATCTCTCCAGGGATTCCAATTCCTCATACAGTTCAACAAAATCTATGTTGTCTGCTTCCTCTTCTATTGCAGGCTCCAGTGCTGCAGTCATCTCCTGTTCATCTCCCAGGCTGAAATTTTTGAGTAATTTTGTTGAAATCTCTTCTCCTGCAATATGTGTGATTGTCTCCTGGCAGCCATCTTCTAGTTCTGGATTTTCCAACCAATCCTCCAACATATTCATCTCTTTCTCCCATTGAGTGAGAAATGCATCTGGATGCTCCTATTTTTCTGTTGCGGAAGACATCAGTGTCTACTCCTTCTCCTCGTCTTGGGAAGTCTCTATTGTTTGTCTTTCCTCTATTACACCTACATCACAGAGATAGTTAGCTTTGAAATCATTTGGCCCCATGGACTCTTTCTTGGATTCTTGTTGCACCACCTCCTCATGTGCAATACTTTCATTAGCCTCTGCTGGACTAATTGGAAAGAATATCTTAATTCCCCCAACGATTACAACACTCCTCTGGTCCCCTTCTGTCAGCACTCCTAGCTGATATGAACTCACCTATGAGATCTTGAGACTTTCAGACAGTCTCATTTTACCTCCCTTTCCCACATGGCAATCTAGAATTTCCCTTCTTTCGTCCTGGCAGTCTATGAGATCAACTGATCTCATCTCATTTCCCACATGGCAATTTAAATTTCCATCACTTCCCTCCTGATAATCTATGATATCCTCAATTGATCTCATCTCATTGCCCCCCTGGTAATATGAAAATTCATCTCTGCTCTCCTGACATCTTATGATACCTTTAACTAGTCTCACCTCCTCCTCATCACTGAGGTTCCTCCCATTCTTTGGTTCACAGATGTGAATCACTTTCTCCTCTATGTCACTGACGGTTTCATCACACCTCAACCACTTCGTCATTACTTGTCGTTGCCTTCTGGTTAACAACTTCTAGATAGGTCACTTCACTTCCATGTTCAAAGGCCATTCATATGTCCAGTGTACCTTTATCTCCTCATGCATCTTCAATGTCAGTTATTCTACTCTTTCTCTTATCTCAATGAGCTCCTTGTCAATTTATGCTTTACCTTTTTGTTTGCGGTCTCCTCTTCAACCATGCTCATGGCCTTTAGTAGCCATCTCTTCTGTCTTCATCCCCTATAGTCGGTTGCACTTTTTTGGTTAAAAGATAACTGTTTGATTTTCGTTCTCTATTTTTGGTAATGGGTTTTATTGTTGTGCATAAACTTTGATTTTTTAGTAATTTATATGTCACTATCGGAAAGTTAATGTAGTTGCAATCATGGTTTCAAAATATTGTTAGAGGCATGAGTGTTTAAGCATTATTTGTTGCATTTGAGTATAACTGGTACATACATTTCAAAACCATGTACACAATGTTTATCCATAAAAATTCTCTAACAATTTTTTATGGGTTTAGTAGTGGGGGAACTACATCACTCTTCATTGGATGGAATTAGGACTCATCACATGGGTGAATGAAATAGGTATCAAAAGTCACAACACTACTCTAAGGCTCTACTCAACTATCATCATCTTGCAAGGATCTACTCAAGCTCCTTGTTGTATATATAGTGTAGACAAAGTGAAACAAGTTTGGTGAGAGTATGATTTTGTCTTCAACCTGTAATTATAAATAATGGTGGTAACCTACATGGGTATTGACTCTTATGAGATTCAGGTTTTCACTGACCCTCTAACCTAAAAGTGCTATCAAATCATCTCATGCTTGCAAGATATCACATAACAATGAACTTGTCTCAAATACAATAAAATTTTGTGTCTCATTTATCCATTCACAATAATTCATTTATTCAACACCTATTAATACATAGGTTAACACAACAATTTCATATAAAACATATCAATCATGTGCATAGAAATGGTTCACACATTACAATTTATTCATGATGCATCATAATTATATCCAATCATAATTGAAGCCATCGTGTTGCATATGTAGCGAAAAGGTCCACACCTCATTACGCCGAAAGGCGTACACCTATTGACAATGGGCACAATTAATGATCTTTTAACCTTAAACCCTAATCTGATGGCTATGCATTGAAGATGTTGGCATATTCTTAGTCGTTCTCCAAAATCAATGGGTCAGATTTATGGTTCATAACTTTCTTGCATTTATCAAGGCATCCGTTAACATGTTTACTTTTTAACATTTACCTAATCACATTATAAAATTACTGTAAGGATATGTAATTGCCACGTTTAAATGATTAAGTAGAATTAAACTGTGGCATCTAAATAAATGCCCACGTTCTGCTTCTGAACTGGTCGTCTGATGCCCATGCGTTCCATTTATCAACCTAATGAAGCCAACAACCCCTTTATAAAAGTGGTTGATATACGCCGATCGGCGTCATTTTCCACCTTTTAAAATTAATGATGTCGATCGGCGCATATCAACCACTTTTATAAAGTGGTTGTTGCTAGTAATTATAACTAGTTATAATCAAAACCATATTACCATACATTCATGGCGGTAGTCTACATATTAAAATCCATTAACTCATTCATCACAATCATAAAGGTCACACACATGTATAACCGACATAATAAACCTAGGAATCATAATGCCCCAGTTTGTGTATCTTTCGCTTGCCATAATATAACCATATCAATCATTGTGGCATCGATAGCATAATTTTGAAATACATATATCTAAGACATCACATACCCATCTACTAAATCAAATATTCTACAAAAATAAAGATAAAACAATGGAGAATTACATAATTGGGAATTTCTTGGTTTTATTCATTGTGATCTTGCCCTAATTTTTATCTTGTGGTATCATAACATTGTTTGATACCTACAAGCCCGTGTAAGAATAATTTATCAAAGAAAGGTTGTGAGAGCTTATGTCCATGCCCTACCAACGTCTCTCGTGCATAGATCCCTTGCACAAAAGGTTCCCAAGACCTCGGAAGGCCTCTTAATGCTGTATTCACCAACTCAGCATCTAATAACACTTTTCCATCCTAGAATAACACTTCATATATCTACTACTTAATCGTTGAGGTTGAGAACACACTCCTGGAACCCATAGCACATTCTCCACTTGCAACACATCCCATGACTCCATCCAGAATACCACTACTCTAGATCCTATACTACATCCAGGGTCCTCATACCAAGCTCCTCATACATACCTAAGTCGGACACTCTGAAGCTCTTGAACAAATATTGCGTCCCTATCATGTGTCGATTGTTCCCA
The DNA here is from genome assembly GCA_010110895.2 of Picea sitchensis. Classification (NCBI taxonomy): domain Eukaryota; kingdom Viridiplantae; phylum Streptophyta; class Pinopsida; order Pinales; family Pinaceae; genus Picea; species Picea sitchensis. Next base: position 74,762 of record SNQJ01S0008185.1, read on the forward strand.
CTGCATAAGAACCATGCACTCATCTAACACAAGCATCTTACTTCCCTAACTCACAACCATTTAATGAACTTCTTACCAAGTCCATCATCCAAGTCATTGAAACCACTTCGTGTTTATACATTCTACAACTGATCCTATGTCCTCGTCTGAAATAGTCCCAAGATGCAGTTGGAGACCCAGTCTATTCTAGTCTATACCATCAGAACTCATATCTACAGGTTTCCTCGTCCTCATGGGTCAAATACCTCATACACTATGACCTGCCATCCCAAACCCTGGTACATGACAATGATAATCTATGTGAGATTTGGAATAGAAGTTTGGGACATTTGTATTACAAGGCCTTTCCAGGATTAAGAAAAATGGTTATAAGTCTTCCAAAATTTGGACCAGAGCACTAGGGTAAATGTAGGGGTTGTGCACTTCGAAAGAATGCCAAGGCTTGTTTTCCGAGAAGTGGCAGTAGTTCCAAATGGATCTTGTACCAAGTACATTCATATGTATGTGGACCGGTGTCAGTTCCATCCTTGAATGGTTATCAATATTATGTAACCTTCATTTATGATTATTCTAGGATAGCATGGATCTTCTTCATGAATACCAAGGACAAGGTCTTTAGTTGATTCAGGGAGCTCAAGGCTTGTTGATTTTTGTCACTTCGAGAAGGTATTCTCATGCTCCCTAGGTTTTGGGAATGTGGGAATCATCGCGGGCACCACATCACACTTTCAGTTTGGTAAAAATCCCCTTGGATTTTGAGTTGAGGGCTTGGGGGCTTGATGATGGGCCTTGTGGGTTTGTGATGGGGCTTTACACCCAAAAACAATTCTAATTTGGTGTTGACTTTGTGAAGGGGATTCTCAATCTAACCTATAGACTTATATAAATAAGACAAAGGTCATTCTGACATTTCATATTGTGTAAGAGTGTGTGGAGACATGATGGAGATAGCATAAGTGATTTTGTACTTGTGCTAGGTGGCTTGGTGTTTTCAACAAAGGGAAATTTTGCATGGTGGAAAATATGGCCTAAAGGAAGAGAAGTCACGGGGATTGAATTGTATAGAGGTGTCCATACAAGGGTTTTATGTACTTGTGCAGTTGCAGGAAGGAAAAGCGCATATATGTAGGTTTTAGTGGGCACAGTTTTGTATGTACACGAGTTGCAGTAAGGTGAATCTCATACATAGTTTTCTAGGCAGGAGCAAGTCTGTACAGGATGACATGTGACATCAACAGGTCATACAAGTGGTCTACAAAAAAATTGTGGGAAGAAGATATTTTTTAGGTTTGGTTTTTTTATTAGTATGGTTATTGGAGGACAATGTTATCCTCAAATTTTGGTGGATTTGTAATGGTTGGGAGGGCTGGTTTTTCCCTCAGAATTTCTGAAGTCAACAAGGTCACATAACATAAATTTTGTGTCTCATATGTGTATTGACAATTCATATATGATCTTGTTGTTTCCACTGTATATAATTTCAATCAATAATTTTTCAATGTAAAATTGTTCAGTAATAATAACTAGGGTTTTACTGTTACTTCACTAGGAAGCAATTTTCATATTTGAAAATTAGTCACATAGAGTTGCATGTGAAAATTGACATGGTATCAGAGCTTGAGATATGAAGAGAAGGGAACCATCTTTGAGACATTTAGCTGCTAGAGTTGGTTGCATATTTCTTGTTTTTGTTCGGATAGGTCATATGTTACAACTTTGAGAGGGAGTTGTAGCAGTGTTGAGGAATTAGCTTTGAGAGGGAGCTATAGTGATGGTTGCAGACGGAAACATGTTAGATGGTATCTATTTTGATACATGGAGTAGGCCATTCATATGAGTATTTGTGGACTATTGCAACTTGGTGGTGTGGCACATTGGGAGTTTTGGTGGATTGGATGAGAGCTTGGTTTGCAGCAATATGTTGTGTGGTGGTTTTCAAACTCTCGGGATGGACTTCCAGTGACTTGTCATAGTAAATTGGAGTGGGTGTAGCTCGATTTATTTCGCACATACGAGATAGTTTCATGTGGATGGAAGTTTGAAGAGATGAAGTCTTCATCGGGATAGAGAGTTAGACATTGTCGAGGTATTTCATCTTGTAGAGACTTCCATCATGAGTACCAATGACTTTTTTCGAATCAAGACACAATCCCTTTAGCCAAGAAAGAACCTTCCCATCTAAAAATTCTACTACATACTCTCTATCCTACATGACAGAGATAGAAAGTAGATTCTTCTTCATTCCAGGTACATACAACACTTCACTCAACTTGAGAGGATTTATGAACTTTAGATGAAATGAAGTTGTTCCATCTTCTTTAACTACATACTTGGAACTATCACCAATTTCCACTTGCAATTGTGAGTTATCCTCTATCAAAATGGTGAGTAATTTCCATGATCATGTCATATGATGTAAGCTCCACTATCCACCAACCAAGTCTCCATGTTGACCTGCCTAGAACAAAAAATATGCATAGTTGTGTCTCAAAGGATGACTCCCTCTCTTCCTTCAATGCCTCAACTCTGATAACATGTAAATTTTCACATGTAATTCTATGTGACTAATATCATATCTAAAAATTACTTCCTAGTGATCAAATAGTAAACCCTAGATATTATCACTGAACAATTTTACATTGAAATTATGACAGAAAATTCCAGCTGTGGAAACAACAAGTTCTAAGATAAATCAACNAGTTGCAGCTGGAAAACAAAGTAAGTTGGTGCTTCCAATGAATGTAATTCTTCAAGACATATAAGAAAAAGCATTCTGTGGTTTTCTCCCTCTTTGGGTTTCCATGTGAAAAATTGGTGTATTGTGTATGTGTATTATTGTTCATTTGTTCATTGCTTATTTACTCTGTAGTTATTGGATCATAATTCTACATTGATATAACACTTGGATTATACAGTTAAAAAGGATTAAATTTCTTAATTATTGATTCACCCCCCCTCTTAGTAATCCAACATGTTTCTCCCAAAGCAATTTATCCGGAGTCCAAGATTTAACAACGCGTGTCCTCCCTCAGATCGACGACTCCCAACTACTTTGTCAATTCGGGCTTCGAAAGTTTGAAATTCCTACGCACTCGATCCTCTCGGAGTACTTTCACCTGAAGTCCATGATATGTTTACACGTACCTCCTTCACGATCAATGAATATGCATGACTTCGACACTTCGGGCTTCAGGATTTTTGAATCTCGGCATTTGACTCCTCCTGAAAGACTTCCACCAGAAATAAACGATCTCTTGATGTGTGTCTCTCCGTGGATCCGACGACCACTATCCTCTTCGGCTCTTCAGGATTCAGGAGTCTCAAACTTCTACGCACTCCTTTCTCATGGAGTGTTTTCACCCTAAATTCATAGATTTCCACCATGCGTCTCTCTAGATCTGACGGTCCAGATTCACTTCGGCTCTTTAGGCTTCGGGAGTTTCAAACTCCTACGCACTTGTTCCTCCCGAAGTGCCTTCACCCTAAAAAAACGGATTTTCGCGACGCATCCCTCTGGATGATGGAAAGTCCCTAATCACTTTTGGACTTCGATATTTCACAAGTCCGTTCTTCTGTGCACTTCCAAAATATTTAAGGCTTGTGCACTTACCTCTGGATCGGACGACTGTCGATCCTCTGTGCCCAGATCCAATGACTGGGATCTATTCTTTCCCTCTGTGTTCTCCTTCTGTCTAGACGTGGATATAGTGGTCCAGATCTCCCCCTGCAACTCGATTCAATGGTTGTTGTTACTCCTCCTGAGCTTGCACTTTCTCCCGAAATTGGGAAAATTTCTAAGTGTTCAAGGATTTTGGCCCTTGAACCTTCTCCTGTGATCCCACTATCTTGGGATGCCTTCGCTTCTTAGGATGTTAAATCGCTCCTAACCTTTCAGACTTCGAATAAGTCCTTCTCTATTCAATCTTTTCTTTATCTCTTCTGAGCTTTCGAACTGGCTCAGAAATCCAAAGGATCTCGGCCCTTCCACTTCCTTAAAATATTTCCCTGGTGCCCTCCTGGCAACCCGACACTTGTCCTCCTTGAGCTTGTAAAGTAAAACTACTTTACTTATGGCACACTCCTTGCACTCGATGAAGTCTTCAAACGACTTCTTTCAACGCTCCATCTAAGTGTTGTCCTGGTGCAATCCTTGCACAGGTCTTCCTCTTGAATCTTGATTTCTCTCAGGCTCAATAACACACTCCTTATGTCTTCTCAACGCACACTTGTGGATCTCTATAGAGTATTCACTAACGTTGATATTTCTCTTGAGTTTTGTGATTTCTCTGGTGTGTCCTCTTGACACATTCTTCTCTGACTCAATAGAGTTTGTATGCACACTCCTTACGCTGGCTATAGAGTCTCCAATACCCTGTTATGTGCTCCTTGCATAGCTTAAAGAACCTAGAACAATTCAATATCTCTTAAATAGATAATGAATTCTATCCTTACCCTACAGATGAAATCTAACTCATACATCTACAACATGAATTCACAAACACACACAGATATCATTCATTCRATACACATAAACACACAGAAAGTTCATATGCARGAAAAAAWTATTTCTTTCTATTAAGATGAATGYTTGATTACAATATGTGCGAGTTGGACTGTAACAGAGTCTCATCTCTCTCAAAACAAACTACTCTACCTCCTATTCAATAACAATACTCCTCCAGTAGCCTCATTTGGGAATGCCATGCATCTACATATACATGAAGGTTCCTAGGGTCCCCTCTGACTACCTCTCCTATCGAAGTAACAACTAACAAATGCTCAAGATCTGTTACATTCAAGACTGAGAGTGAAACTCCCAGACCTCTCGCGATCATTCAGTTTACAAGCATTTCACTCTTCTTCAATCATCCTTTCAAAACGGATCTACAGAAAAACGTCATATTTTAGACTTCAATTAATTTAAAAAGGCGTGCTATGGCATTGAGTTGTCCCCCACGTGGTTTTTGCTAAGGATGCTCCTGCATCATACTCCACTATTGGTAAAATCATGAGATCCTGCTCATGGTTCCCTCTGCTCTGTTTTTTAGATCCTCTAGGGTCCCATACCTTCTCTTGGAGTTGTCCATCTACTCCTTTTTCTTTCTACCTCTTCTGCCCTGTTGTCTCTGCTGTCTCTGGAGGTTTTCTTCTGTCCCATACTTCTCTGACGACTGCTTCTTGTGCTTCTTCCAGCATCAATCTCTTTATCTCCTCTATTTCTTTGTCCAATTGGTCCACTGGCTGGTTTTCCTCTTGCAGTCTTCTCTGTTGCATCTTCTCTCCATCAATTTCCAACTTAACTTGTTGGATAAGATTCTTTTGCATTTTTACCCTTCTCTCCAGGGCCTCCAGTTCTTCACACAGATCAACAAGATCCATGTTATATGTTGCTTTCTCCTCTGCTATAGGTTCATGTTCTACAATTATCTCTTGCTCAGCTTCCTGGCTGAAAAATTTGAGCCATTCCTCTAAATGCTCTTCTTCCTCCATCTCTTGGGCACATTCAAATGTGTGCTCTTTCTCCTTTTCACCAATCTAGTCAATCTGACCCTTCCTATTATCTTCATCTCTTGTGGCACTAGCTGGCCACTCTGTTGAAGACTCCAGTTCTGTAGTCTCACCACTGCGTTGTTTCTCATCTTCCTCCTCTGACAGATTGACTTATGTCATCTCCTCTTGTGTTGGCTCAAATCCAACTTCCTTCAGCTCCTCTCCAGGATGGTATGATCCTCCACCTGTTTCCAACTTATCTTGTTGGATATGCCTACTCTGCATATTTACCCATCTCTCTAGGTCTTCCAATTCCTCATACAGTTCAACAAAATCTATGTTGTCTGCTTCCTCTTCTATTGCAGGCTCCAGTGCTGCAGTCATCTCATGTTCATCTCCCAGGCTGAAATTTTTGAGTAATTTTGTTGAAAGCTCTTCTCCTGCAATATGTGTGATTATCTCCTGGCAGCCATTTTCTGGTTCTGGATTTTCCAACCAATCCTCCAACATCTTCATCTCTTTCTCCCATTGAGTGAGAAATGCATCTGGATGCTCCTATTTTTCTGTTGCGGAAGACATCAGTGTCTACTCCTTCTCCTCTTCTTGGGCAGTCTCTGTTGGTTGTATTTCCTCTATTGCACCTGCATCACAGAGATAGTTAGCTTTGAAATCATTTGGCCCCATGGACTCTTTCTTGGATTCTTGTTGCACCACCTCCTCATGTGAAATACTTTCATTATCCTCTGCTGGACTAATTGGAAAGAATATCTTAATTCCCCCAACGATTACAACACTCCTCTGGTCCCCTTCTGTCAACACTCCTAGCTGATATGAACTCACCTCTGAGATCTTGAGACTTTCATACAGTCTCATTTTACCTCCCTTTCCCACATGGCAATCTAGAATTTCCCTTCTTCTGTCCTAGCAGTCTATGAGATCAATTGATCTCATCTCATTTCCCACATGGCAATTTAAATTTCCATCACTACCCTCCTGATAATCTATGATATCCTCAATTGATCTCATCTCATTGCCCCCCTGGTAATATGAAAATTCATCTCTGCCCTCCTGACAGCTTATGAGACCTTTAACTAGTCTCACCTCATCCTCATCACTGAGGTTCCTCCCATTCTTTGGTTCACAGATGTGAATCACTTTCTCCTCTATGTCACTGACGGTTTCAGCATGCCTCAACCACTTCGTCATTACTTGTCGTTGCCTTCTGGTTAAAAACTTCTAGATATGTCACTTCACTTCCCTGTTCAAAGGCCATTCATATGTCCAGTGTACCTTTATCTCCTCATGCATCTTCAATGTAAGTTATTCTACTCTTTCTCTTATCTCAATGAGCTCCTTATCAATTTATGCTTTACCTTTTTGTTTGCGGTCTCCTCTTCAACCATGCTCATGGCCTTCAGTAGCCATCTCTTCTGTCTTCATCACTCCTGGCTATCTACCATTTGTTGCACACCTTGCAATAATATTTACCGAGCATCAGTACTATGTCTCTCTTCATCTGCTATCTACAGGCGAACTTCAACTTCTGATACCACTTTATGTCATCAGATTAGCTCTTTTCACCTTATCACCTTTTCCTACAATCTGCAGACATAGTTCATCTCTTGATACTACTTGATGTAGTCAGATTGTCTTCTCTATCTCCTTCGCCTGAAATCCACAGACAAAATCAGCTCTGATACCACTTGATGGTATCAGAATATCTCCTTTATCTCCTTTCCTTTTTTCCTATTGTCTACAAGCAAAATTCAGCTCTGATACCACTTGATGGTATTAGAGTATCTCCTTTCATTACCTCTCCTTTTCTTACGATCTGTAGACAACATTTTAGGCTCTGATACCACTTGATGCAAATCGCCCTTCTCTACTCGGGGCTGCACAACCTCTCAGTCTAGGATCGTTCAAATCAAGTATTTGAATCGACTCTTCAGGCCTTTATTAGACCCCAATCAATCTACACAAGTCCCCTTTCCTTCTTCATGTAGGTTTTTTCAAACCTGCGAGATCTTTCCTGGTCTCTTCGAAGAAATTAATTAATAGAAACTGGCTCCCCTTGGGAGGTCCTTACCTTCACATATGACCTCAGGCTATGTCCTCATGGAAACACGTGATTGCAGAGTGGTCGAAAGTGGTTTGAGACCACACCTCTTTTCTCCATGCAATTCACTAGCCAGTGCCATGCATCCGTTTAGCAATACCGTGGTTTCAATTGTGGCCCGCTCTCAGAATTTTAAATTTTGAGCACTCCCTGGCCCCGCAATTAAGCGTGACCCTTGATCTCTGAATCTCATCAATGCCTCTTGATCAATGACTACAATCTGTCCTCTTTCTGTCTTGGTCAACTGGAATTCAGCGACCTTTGTCCTCCTTTCGCACACGCTCCCTAATATCTCAATCTATCAGCGCGTGTCCTCCTCTCAAATCGATGGCTATGATCAATTTCACCTTTCGATCTTAGGGAGTTTAAATTATCAATTGTTCACCTTCTCCCGAAGTGATTTCACCTAGAGACGACGATGTGTCGATGTGTATTCCTCACAGATCAACGACTGTGGTTCTCTTCGGCCCTTCGAGCCTCAGGAGTTTCAAACTCCTGCTCCTGCTCCTTCCTGAAGTGGCTATATTCCAAAGTGGAAGATTTGTTGAAGCCTGTCCTCAACGAACGGACGACCCACATGAACTCCAGCTCTCCGATCTTCCGAAGTTCTTGTTCAACGGCCTCCTCCTTCTTCTGGAGTGGATTTATCCGAAATGGTAGATCTTCTACAACGTGTCCTCCTCAAATCAATGGCTTGGGTCCTCTTTGGGACTTCATCCTTCAGAAGTCTCAACTTATCTATGATTTGATTCCCCCGGAGCAATTTATCCAGAGTCCACAATCTAACGACGTGTGTCCTCCCTCGGATAAATGCCTCCCATCTACTTCAACTATTCGGTATTCAAAAGTTTCAAATTCCTATGCACTCGTTCCTCCCGGAGTGATTTCACCCGGAGTCCACGATCTCTTGAAACGTACCTCCTTCACGATCAACGGCTATGCGTGACTTCGTCACTTCGGGCTTTAGGATTTTCGACTCTCCGAATTTGACTCCTCCTAAAAGGATTCCACCCGAAATACACAATCTCTTGATGCGTGTCTATCCCTGGATCCGATGGCCACTATCCTCTTCAGCTCTTCGGGCTTTGGGATTTTCAAACTCTTGTGCACTCGTTTCTCCCAGAGTGCTTTCACCCGAAATTCATAGATTTCCACGACGCGTCTCTCTGTATCTGATGGTCCAGATTCACTTCGGCTCTTCGGGCTTCGGTAGTTTCAAACTCCTACGCA
>SNQJ01S0008185.1:83647-94360 GCA_010110895.2 Picea sitchensis
AGTTGGAGTTTCTCCATTCTTGATTCACCTTCCTTGTGTCCTCATCATGAATTTCATGGGATGCATTTTCACTTTCAGGTGTCTTCTCTGTTACAAAATTTTTCAATACTTCCATGATCTCCTCTTTTAAACCATCCATTTTTTCCTCCATCTTAGCTTCCATCTCTTGTAGTTCATCTTTTGTTACTATCTTTTTTTGTAAATCATTTATGTCCCTATGCATTTCTTCACCTTCATCAAGATTCCAAGTAGGATTTTATGGAGGCTTATTTGGTGTAGAAGTTCCCTTTTTGGGTGGCATGTTGGCCAAGTATCACTTTTGAACCTTGATTTTGAGGTGGTTCTGCTAGACAAATTTTCTCCTGTTGTATCTCCCAAGTTTCAGCCCTTTTTGGTATGAAACTTTCTCTTATGTAGTTATATGATATTTCTTCTCTGCAATGCCACAGGTCTGATCAAAATTGGATGTGCCAAGTGGAATTTATGGTAACTTCCCCACAACTTGCCGATTTTTTGCCTTTCCAGGAGATCTCACTTGTATAGCATGCCCCACGCAAAATAATTGATATAAATTTTTGAAACTCGTACCAGAAATACTACATACTGTCCAAGATCCAATTAAACCAGTCCCACTCAATTTGGATACTATAGGAATAATTTATGATTGTTTTACCATTTGTTGCACACCTTGCAACAATATTTACCGAGCATCAGTACTATGTCTCTCTTCATCTGCTATCTACAGGCGAACTTCAACTTCTGATACCACTTTATGTCATCAAATTAGCTCTTTTCACCTTATCACCTTTTCCTACAATCTGCAGACATAGTTCAGCTCTTGATACTACTTGATGTAGTCAGACTGTCTTCTCTATCTCCTTCGCCTGAAATCCACAAACGAAATCAGCTCTGATACCACTTGATGGTATCAGAATATCTCCTTTATCTCCTTTCCTTTTTTCCTATTGTCTACAAGAAAAATTCAGCTCTGATACCACTTGATGGTATTAGAGTATCTCCTTTCATTACCTCTCCTTTGCTTACGATCTGTAGCCAGCATTTTAGGCTCTGATACCACTTGATGTAAACCGCCCTTCTCCACTCGGGGTTGCACAACCTCTCAGTCTAGGATCGTTCAAATCAAGGATTTGAATCGACTCTTCAGGCCTTTATTATACCCCAATCAATCTACACAAGTCCCCTTTCCTTCTTCATGCAGGTTTTTTCAAACCTGCGATATCTTTCCTGGTCTCTTCGAAGAAATTAATTAATAGAAACTGGCTCCCCTCGGGAGGTCCTTACCTTCACATATGACCTCAGGCTATGTCCTCATGGAAACACGTGATTGCAGAGTGGTCGAAAGTGGTTTGAGACCACACCTCTTTTCTCCATGCAATTCACTAGCCAGTTCCATGCATCCGTTTAGCAATACCGTGGTTTCAATTGCGGCCCGCTCTCAAAATTTTAAATTTTGAGCACTCCCTGGCCCCGCAATTAAGCATGACCCTTGATCTCTGAATCTCATCAATGCCTCTTGATCAATGACTACAATCTGTCCTCTTTCTATCTTGGTCAACTGGAATTCAACGACCTTTGTCCTCCTTCTGCACATGCTCCCTAATCTCTCAATCTATCAGCGCATGTCCTCCTCTCAAATTGATGGCTATGATCAATTTCACCTTTCGATCTTAGGGAGTTTAAATTATCAATTGTTCACCTTCTCCCAAAGTGATTTCACCTAGAGACGACGATGTGTCGATGCGTATTCCTCACAGATCAATGACTGTGGTTCTATTCGGTCCTCCGGGCCTCAAGAGTTTCAAACTCCTGCTCCTGCTCCTTCCTGAAGTGGCTATCTTCCAAAGTGGAAGATTTGTTGAAGCCTGTCCTCAACGAACGGACGGCCCACATGAACTCCAGCTCTCCGATCTTTCGAATTTCTTGTTCAACGACCTCCTCCTTCTTCTGGAGTGGATTTATCCGAAATGGTAGATCTTCTACAACGTTTCCTCCTCAAATCAATGGCTTGGGTCCTCTTTGGGACTTCATCCTTCAGAAGTCTCAACTTATCTACGCTTTGATTCTCCCGGAGCGATTTATCTAGAGTCCACAATCTAACGACGTGTGTCCTCCCTCAGATAAACGCCTCCCATCTACTTCGACTATTCGGTATTCAAAAGTTTCAAATTCCTATGCACTCGTTCCTCCCGGAGTGATTTAACCCGGAGTCCACGATCTCTTGAAACGTACCTCCTTCACGATCAACGGCTATGCGTGACTTCGTCACTTCGGGCTTCAGGATTTTCGACTCTCCGAATTTGACTCCTCCTAAAAGGCTTCCACCCGAAATACACAATCTCTTGATGCGTGTCTATCCCTGGATCCAATGGCCACTATCCTCTTCAGCTCTTCGGGCTTCGGGATTTTCAAACTCTTGTGCACTCGTTTCTCCCAGAGTGCTTTCACCCGAAATTCATAGATTTCCACGACGCGTCTCTCTGTATCTGATGGTCCAGATTCACTTCGGCTCTTCGGGCTTCGGTAGTTTCAAACTCCTACGCACTCATTCCTCCAGAAGTGCCTTCACCCAAAAATAATGGATTTTCACCACATGTCCCTCTGGATGATGGACGGTCCCTAATCACTTTAGGACTTCGAGATTTCACAAGTTCGTTCTTCTATTGAATTCCAAAATATTTAAGGCCTGTGCACTTACCTCTGTATCGGACGACTGTCGATCCTCTATGCCCAGATCCAACGGTTGGGATCTGTTCTTCCCCTTTGCGTTCTCCTTCTGTCTAGACGTGGATCTAGCGGTCCAGATCTCTCCCTGCAACTCGATTCAACGACTATTGTTACTCCTCCTGAGCTTGCACTTTCTCTCGAAATTGGGAAATTTCCTAAGTGTTCAAGGATTTTGACCCTTGGACCTTCTCCTGCGATTCCACTATGTTGGGATGATTTCGCTTCTTAGGATGTTATATCTCCTAACCTTTCGGACTTGGAATAAGTCCTTAGCTATTCACTCTTTTCTCTATCTCTTATGAGATTTCGAACTGACTCAGAACTCCAAAGGATCTTGTCCCTTCCACTTCCTTAAAAKATTCCCTGGGTRCCCTCCTGGCAACCCGACGCTCATCCTCCTTGAKCTTGTAAAGTAAAACTACTTTACTTATGGYGCACTCCTTGCACTCGATGAAGTCTTCCAACGACTTCTTTCAACACTCTAAGTGTTGGCTTGGTGCAATCCTTGCGTAGGTCTTCCTCGAGAATCTTGATTTCTCTCATGTTCAATAACACACTCCTTGCGTCCTCTCAATGCACATTTGCATAGCTCTACAAAGTATTCAGTAACTCTGAGGTTTCTCTTGAGTTTTGTGACTTCTCTGGTGTGTTCTCTTGACACTTTCTTCTCTAACTCGATATATTTTGTATGTGCACTCCTTGTGTTGGCTACAGAGTCTCCAATACCTTTTTATGCACTCCTTGCACAGCCTAAAGAACCCAAAACAATTAAATAGCTCTTAAATAGATAATGAATTATATCCTTACCCCTCATATGAAATCTAACTCATACATCTACAACATGAATTCAAAAACACACACAGATAACATTCATTCGATACACATAAACACACAAAAAGTTCATATGCAGGAAAAACTGCTTTCTTTCTATTAAGATGAATGTTTGATTACAATATGTGCGGGTTGGACTGTAATAGAGTCTCATCTCTCTCAAAATAAACTATTCTACCTCCTATTCAATAACAATACTCCTCCAGAAGCCTCATTTGGGCATGCCCTGCACCTACATATATAGGAAGGTTCCTAGGGTTCCCTCTGACTACCTCTCCTATCGAAGTAACAACTAACAACTATTCAAGCTCCATTACATTCAATACTGAGAGTGAAACTCCCAGACCTCTCATGATCATTCAGTTTCTAAGCGTTTTGCTCTTCTTCAATCATCCGTTCAAAAAGGATCTACAAAAAACGCTAACTTTTATATTCCAATTAATTTAAAAAGGTGTGCTATGGCATTGAGTTGTCCCTCCACGTGGGTTTTGCTGACGATGCTTCTGCATCACATGGCACCGTCTTCTTTAATTGAAACATCAACAATGAAATGCTTCAATGTCACAAAAACAAAAATGAAAGTTCAACCATGGAACGCTTCACAGTTGACATATTCCACTACTAAATTAATCACAATCAAATGGAATCCACCTAAATGTGACAATCAATAAGTACATATTGATAATCCGTTTTATTTAGAAGAAGAAGATATTTATTTAATCAAAGACTAAATAAATATATATATTTACTTTAGAAAGAACCAAAATGCCTAAAGAAGAACCAAAATGCCTAAGGTTGAGAAGAAACAAAATGTCTTGAAAATAACCAAAAAAAGAAGAACCAAAATGTCAAGGTTGAAAAGAACCAAAATGCAAGTAACAATTTCATACTCATGAAAACGATATCATTAAACTTGTATACTAATAAGATCATTAAACAAATCAAACAAATCAAAGAAATACACTAAAATTCACAAAGTTATCATAATTAACTTCCTTATCATTGTAATTATATCAAATCATTATAAGTATATCCATTCATAGTTGAAGTTGATTAAGTATATCCATATGAGTTTAAAGTATATTATCAATTTCATTACACGAAGATATGCAACTTGCATTCGTTACTATTTATCAAAATATTTAGAGTTAATGATCAAGTAATATTTTTATTAAGTATATTTAACTTATTACTCAATGTTTTATAAAATTCTATTGATTAATATCAATAATAGAGTTTCGAAATCTCTTTTCAAAAAGCACTCCCCTTCGATAAACACAAACATTTTCCAAAGAAAATTTTATTTGCAATGCTCATTCACACTCTAAGTGTAAAGCATCATTGTTTCATTTGATAAACTTTTATATCACTTAATAATATTTTCTAATCCCATTTTTAGATAGAGTATTGATAAATAATCCCATTTTTAGATAGAATATCGATAAAATAGATAATTATAATTGAAGATAACGTAGATTGAAATGGAAATTAGATTTGAAAGTAAACAAGACTCTTCATAAGTAAATAGTGAGTTATGATAATCTATATGCAAATGATTTATATCATTTCACTACATATATTTATATAATTAGTTGAATATTTTCTCTAAGTTCTTTGAAATTACTGGTGGGTATTTTGGTTCGTAGTTACAAACATGGTACGAGTGAAGTACGAATGATATTGTCTTTCTGGATAAAAAAAAATTGTAAAACAATTTGGAACAGTGCAACCGAGCATTTCCGTTGAGACAGCAGTTAGACTCATGAGTATGCACCATGACTAATCTTCATGATCGGATCTCCGAGGGGATGCTCCTGAAGAACCTGGCTGAGAATTGCCAGACAAACTAATAGTATCTATATATATACGGGGAAGGGTTCATCCACACCGACATGTCGATACTAAATGGTGAATTTAGTTTTTGGTACAAAATGAGTAGACAGTTTGCACCCTCATTTCCTATCATAAAATCTATAAACTTATCTTCATATATTTCCTATCATTGCACTAAACAAAGTGAACAATATTTATATAAAAGAATATTAACAAATAGATATACAAAATCTATAAAGTTATCTTCATCTATTTTCTATGAATTAGAGAGCTTCCACTTTTCAACTTATGGTTTTTAGAATAATTCCAGTGGCCATAACATGGGTCCCTTTACTGAGACTTGTTTTTATAAGTCACTTGTAACATTCCTTTTTTAATCCCCGGATTAGCAATATTTAATATAAATACAATGTATGAACATGGGCTCTAATATGTAATATGTAAACATTAATAAATTTCAAGTAATACAATGTATGAACATGGGCTCTAATATGTAATATGTAAACATTAATAAATTTCAAGTTTATTGCAAATGGAGATGGAAGAAATAATTGGAGTTAAGTATTAATCCCAAGTGATATTCTAAAAATTATTATTTGTATGAACCTTCTAATTTCTTTTTTAGTGTATCAAAATTCAATCATTAAACACATGTAAGAGGGTTGGTGTCAAAAGTCACATTCTATAGTTATTAGAGCATGGGGGTTGAGTACAATCAACATTGGGGAGTGTAAGAGTCAAATTACATGGATAATAGGTAAACTCGAATGGCTTTGAGAGTGAGTTTTTACATGCATTTTTTGAAGAAGCATAGGGCATTTTTTGGAGAAGCAAAGGAGGGGAGAGTAATGGAGCTTTAACGGAACCATAGTAAGCATGTGTGGTAGTTGTTTAGAGCTACAAATGCATAAAGAAGTGGGTTGTTAGGCCTATAGAGTGAAATTTCCATGTGAGAGTTTTCCCTAGAGTAGTGAGATATTGTTGTTAGTTTTTCTATGGAAGCTAGCATTTCCTAGAGTCCCCAACAATATACAATCCTAGAAAATCTATAGTGGAGCCCAAGAGGGAAGTGGGAAGGCCTGAGGGACTGTGCAGTAAAGAGGAATCCCACTCCTTGGGTTGTGCATGTTGATGGGAAGAGAATTGGTGGATTGGCATAGCTGTAGGAAAACTAGTTTGATGTGGGAGTGTATTGGGCCATAAGATACACCATCTTCTCTAGATTCATAGCCCTAGCTCAGGGGTGATTTGTTACTCATATTTGGATATCAAAAAATATGGTTGCGAGGAACATTTGTCCCCTATAGTCGGTTGCACTTTTTTAGTTAAAAGATAACTGTTTGATTTCCATTCTCTATTTTTGGTAATGGGTTTTATTGTTGTGCATAAACTTTGAGTTTTTAGTAATKTATATGTCACTATCGGAAAGTTAATGTAGTTGCAATCATGGTT
Organism: Picea sitchensis; assembly: GCA_010110895.2. NCBI lineage: Eukaryota > Viridiplantae > Streptophyta > Pinopsida > Pinales > Pinaceae > Picea > Picea sitchensis. The sequence goes on from SNQJ01S0008185.1 coordinate 90,509, forward strand.
TCAAAATATTGTTAGATGCATGAGTGTTTAAGCATTATTTGTTGCATTTGAGTATAACTRGTACATACATTTCAAAACCATGTACACAATGTTTATCCAGAAAAATTCTCTAACAATTTTTTATGGGTTTAGTAGTGGGGGAACTACATCACTCTTCATTGGATGGAATTAGGACTCATCACATGGGTGAATGAAATAGGTATCAAAAGTCACAACACTACTCTAAGGCTCTACTCAACTATCATCATCTTGCAAGGATCTACTCAAGCTCCTTGTTGTATATATAGTATAGACAAAGTGAAATAATTTTGGTGAGAATATGATTTTGTCTTCAACCTGTAATTATAAATAATGGTGGTAACCTACATGGGTATTGACTCTTATGAGATTCAGGTTTTCACTGACCCTCTAACCTAAAACTGCTATCGAATCATCTCATGCTTGCAAGATATCACATAACAATAAACTTGTATCAAATACAATAAAATTCCATGTCTCATTTATCCATTCACAATAATTCATTTATTCAACACCTATTAATACATAGGTTAACACAACAATTTCATATAAAACATATCAATCATGTGCATAGAAATGGTCCACATATTACAATTTATTCATGACGCATCATAATTATATCCAATCATAATTGAAGAAGCCATCGTGTTGCATATGTAGGGAAAAAGTCCACACCTCATAATTATAACTAGTGATAATCAAAACCATATTACCATACATTCATGGTGGTAATCTACATATTAAAATCCATTAACTCATTCATCACAATCATAAAGGTCGCACACATGTATAACCGACATAATAAACCTAAGAATCATAATGCCCCAGTTTGTGTATCTATCGCTTGCCATAATATAACCATATCAATCAATGTGGCATCGATAGCATAATTTTGAAATACATATATCTAAGACATCACATACCCATCTACTAAACCAAATATTCTACAAAAGTAAAGATAAAACAATGGAGAATTACATAATTGGGAATTTCTTGGTTTTATTCATTATGATCTTGCCCTAATTTTTATCTTGTGGTATGAGAACATTGTTTGATACCTACAAGCCCGTGGAAGAATAATTTATCAAAGCAAGGTTGTGAGAGCTTATGTCCATGCCCTACCAACGTCTCTCGTGCATAGATCCCTTGCACAAAAGGTTCCCAAGACCTCGGAAGGCCTCTTAATGTTGTATTCACCAACTCAGCATCCAATAACACTTTTCCATCCTAGAACAACACTTCCTATCTCTACTACTCAATCGTTGAGGTTGATAACACACTCCTCGAACCCATAGCACATTCTCCACTTGCAACACATCCGATGACTCCATCTAGAATACCACTACTCTAGATCCTATACTACATGCAGGGTCCTTATACCAAGCTCCTCATACATACCTAAGTTGGACACTATGAAGCTCTTGAACAAATATTGTGTCCCTATCATGTGTCAATTGTTCCCACCGCATAAGAACCATGCACTCATCTAACACAAGCATCTTACTTCCCTAACTCACAACCATTTAATGAACTTCTTACCAAGTCCATCATCCAAGTCATTGAAACCACTTCCTGTTTATACATGATACAACTGATCCTATCTCCTCGTCTGAAATAGTCCCAAGATGCGGTTAGACACCCAGTCTATTCTAGTCTAGACCACCACAACTCATATCTACAAGTGTCCTCGTCCTCATGGGTCAAATACCTCATACACTATGACCTGCCATCCCAGGCCCTGGTACATGACAATGATAATCTATGTGAGATTTGGAATAGAAGTTTGGGACATTTGTATTACAAGGCCTTTCCAAGATTAAGAAAAATGGTTATAAGTCTTCCAAAATTTAGAGCAGAGCACCAGGGTAAATGTACGGGCTGTGCACTTCGAAGGAATGCCAAGGCTTGTTTTCCGAGAAGTGGCAGTAGTTCCAAATGGATCTTGTACCAAGTACATTCATATGTATGTGGATCGGTGTCAGTTCCATCCTTGAATGGTTATCCGTATTATGTAACCTTCATTTATGATTATTCTAGGAGGGCATGGATCTTCTTCATGAATACCAAGGACAAGGTCTTCAGCTGATTCAGGGAGCTCAAGGCTTGTTGATTTTTGTTACTTCGATAACATATTCTCACGTTACCTAAGTTTTGAGAATGTGGGAATCATCGTGGGCACCACATCACACTTTCAGTTTGGTAAAAATCCCCTTGGATTTTGAGTTGAGGGCTTGGGGGCTTGATGATGGGCCTTGTGGGTTTGTGATGGGGTTTCACACCCAAAAACAATTCTAATTTGGTGTTGACTTTGTGGAGGGGATTCTCAATCTAACCTATAGACTTGTATAAATAAGACAACGGTCATTTTGACATTTCATATTGTGTAAGAGTGTGTGGAGACATGATGGAGATAGCATAAGTGATTTTGTACTTGTGTTAGGTGGCTTGGTGTTTTAAACAAAGGGAAATTTTGCATGGTGGAAAATATGGCCTAAAGGAAGAGAAGTCACAGGGATTGAATTGTATAGAGGTGTCCATACAAGGGTTTTATGTACTTGTATGTGGGTTGCAGGAAGGAAAAGCGCATATATGTAGGTTTTAGTGGGCACAGTTTTGTATGTATGCGAGTTGCAGTAAGGTGAATCTTGTACATAGTTTTCTAGGCAGGAGCAATTTTGTACAGGATGACATGTGACATCAACAGGTCATACAAGTGGTCTACAAAAAATTTGTGGGAAGAAGATATTTCCAAGATATTTTTTAGGTTTGGTTTTTTTATTAGTATGGTTATTGCAGGACAATGTTGTCCTCAAATTTTGGTGGATTTGTATTGGTTGGGAGGGTTGGTTTTTCCCTCAGAACTTCTGAAGTTAACAAGGTCACAGAACATAAATTTTGTGTCTCATATGTGTATTGACTATTCATCTATGATCTTGTTGTTTCCACTGTATATAATTTCAGTCAATAATTTTTCAACGTAAAATTGTTTAGTAATAATAACTAGGGTTTTACTGTTAGTTCACTAGGAAGCAATTTTAATATTTGAAAATTAGTCACATAGAGTTGCATGTGAAAATTGACATGGTATCAAAGCTTGGGCTATGAAGAGAAGGGAACCATTTTTGAGACATTTAGCTGCTAGAGTTGATTGCATATTTCTTGTTTTTGTTCGGATAGGTCATATGTTACAACTCTGAGAGGGAGTTGTAGCAGTGTTGAGGAGTTAGCTTTGAGAGGGAGCTACAGTGACGGTTACAGGCGGAAACATGTTAGATGGTATCTAGTTTGATACATGGAGTAGGTCATTCATATGAGTATTTGTGGACTATTGCAACTTGGTGGTGTGGCACATTGGGAGTTTTGGTGGATTGGATGAGAGCTTGGTTCGTAGCAGTATGTTGTGTGGTGGTTTTCAAACTCTCGGGATGGACTTCCAGTGACTTGTCATAGTAAATTGGAGTGGGTGTAGCTCAGGTTATTTGGCACATTTGAGATAGTTTCATGTGGATGGAAGTTTGAAGAGATGAAGTCTTCATCGGGATAGAGAGTTGCACATTGTCGAGTTATTTCATCTTGTAGAGACTTCCATCATGAGTACCAATGACTTTTGTCGAATCAAGACTCAATCCCTTTAGCCAAGAAAGAACCTTCCCATCTAAAAATTCTACTACATACTCTCTATCCTCCATGGCAGAGATAGAAAGTAGATTCTTCTTCATTCCAGGTACATACAACACTTCACTCAACTTGAGAGGATTTATGAACTTTAGATGAAATGAAGTTGTTCCATCTTCTTTAACTACATACTTGGAACTATCACCAATTTCCACTTGC
>SNQJ01S0008185.1:116081-141214 GCA_010110895.2 Picea sitchensis
TTTCATCTGGGAAGGATTACCTAATCAGGTAAGAGAAAAGGTTGGTAAATGTTCATCAGCAAAATAAATTTGGGATAAGTTACATGACATATATTCTTCACCCATCACAGATTCAGAAAATGTCAAAGACGATGCAGATACAAATCAAGAAGAATTATGTTCACCATGTCAAGCAGATCCAGAAGATGAAGAGTACATAATCGCCAGAGGTATGTTGTTTTGTTTTAATTGTGAAAAATGTGGACATATTGAAATAGAATTCCATGAAGGAAACGAGACAGAAAAACTAATTGAAAATGAAGACAATTATAAAGAAGAATTGATTAGTGCTTTAGATGAACTAAGAGAAGAAAACAATTCAGTCAAGAAAGAATTGATGAAACAAAACAAAAGTGTTTATGTTTTTGAAGAAGCCCAACAAGTCATCGAGAACTTAAGAACTCAACTAGAAGAAGCCAGAAAGATCAAAGAAAATATTGAATATCAAAAGCAATTTTTGGAAACCAACATAGCAGCACAGAAGGCAGAAGAATAAATGAGAGAGAAGATATTGACAGATCATATTAAGGAAAGAACTAACGATTTAAACCATCTTGAGGCAGAGTTTAGTCAAGAAGAGAAAGGACTTTAAGAAGAAACAATCAAATTAAAAATTCAGCTTGAAGAAGTGAAAAGAACAGAAGAAGTCATGAAGTCTCAGATAATGAAGAAAGAATAGGAGGTTGAGAATCTTGAAGAAGAAGGTGTCACGTTAAGAAGTAAAATCATCAATCTCAACAAGAATGTTGAAGAGACATAAACATCCACATCAGTTATAGAGAATGAAGAGAAGCACTCTAGGTTGCTAAAAAAGAATGAAGAAAATAGAAAGAGTTATATAGAAGTACTCAAATGAAGGAATCATTGTCAACCAGAATCTAATAAAACTATTGAAGATACATATTCAAGAACACCATCCATATTCAAGCCACAAATAAGCTTCATTCATGATCATGATCAGTCAAGGAAAAAATTCAGAAGGACTACACCACAAAGAATATCATTCACTCCCTGGTATGAAAATATATTTTATGGTCATTATTTTTATCGTACTAACTTTGGACATAAGGTTGCAGATTGTAGGGATTATAAAAGAAATGTTCAAGCGATAAGTTTCTATGTGGTCGCACATAACATTCAGTGTTACAATTTTCATAACTATGGACACATAGCCAGTGATTGTAGAAGCATGATCGATACTTCCATGAAAAAGAATACTAATATCAAATATAAGAAAGTATGGATAAGAAAACAGGAAGAATATGTTAACAAAGACCAGGTACCAGAGATCGCAAGATTGGCAATAAAACGAGATGAAGAAAATTCTATAGAGAAAAAGAAAGATGTCATATACAGAAATGTTTGGAAAATAAATGAAAGAAAGGAAGGACAAGTAAATAAGGAACAGGGTCAAGAGATTGTACTTTCAGGCATTGTAGTGAAAGATGAATCCACAGACAGAAAGAAAGAAGTCAGAGCTCAGAGAGATAATGAATATACCAATGAAGATGATGATGAATCTACCAATGAAGATAATGATGAATACACATCAGAGCAGGAATTGTTCTGAGCCATTCAACTTAGAGACTCCCAAGTAATATGAATATTAGACAGGGGGAGTCTATGCGATAGTTGTGACATACCAAAGAACCATCCTTCTAGCAGCTTTCAGAGTTTGAGAAGAAATATTTAGAGCAATCAGTTAGCAGAAGTACAATTTTATAGATTAATCAAGACTTCATGATAGTATAGTGATAAATGGGTCAGCATTATGGACGGTTGTGCAAGTAGATTCTTGGACAGTATGGACAGAGATGGATTTGTAAGAACAATTAGAAGGTTTGGAAAAATATATGATAGTGGGAGAGAGCATGGATTTGTAGATTGGTTCAGAGAGTGGTTCAGAGACAAAGGACCATTATCATAATGGATGACAATTACACAGGAAATGGCTCGAACAATGCTAATGGATTCCAAATTAACAGATATTTTTTGGACACATGCAGCGCATACATCAGTTCACATTCAAAACAGAGTAATGCTTAGAAACAACAATGAAAAAACATCCTACGAACTATGGAAAGGAATCGCAGACAACAACCTCTACATCAAGGTAACTCAAGGTGATATTTTATTAATTGAAATTTATGTTGATGATATTATTTTTGGTAGTGATGATGACAGGTTAAGCCAGAAATTTACAAAGGATATGCAGAATGAATTTGAAATGCCATTACTTGGATAACTATCCTTCTTTCTGGGACTTCAGATACGTCAAATCCACCAAGAAATTTTTATTTCTCAAACCAAGTATATCATAGAAATGCTAAAGAGGTTCAGAATGGAAAATTGCAAACCAGTTACCACTCCTATGAAAACCAGTTGAAAGTTGAGAAAAGATGATGATTCAAATTCTACAGACCAGAGGCAATACAAGTCAATGATTAGTAGCTTACTATTTGTGACAACATTCAGACCAGATGTAATGTAGGCAGTTAGATAGGTGGCATGAATTCAAGCAGCACCAAAGGAATCACATGTATTAGCAGTGAAGACGATTTTCAGATATCTCAAAGGAACAAAAGAGTTTGGATCATGGTATCCAAAAGGAAAGGATCTATCACTTATTGCCTACACGGATGCATATTGGGAAGGTTGCATTCATGACTGACAAAGCACCAGTGGAGCAACGTTCTACTTGGGTGAGTGTTTAATATCTTGGCTAAGAAAGAAACAATCATAAATATCCTTATCTACAGTCGAGGAAGAGTATATTGCAGCAGTGGCATGTTGTACATAGGTTCTATGGATGAAACAAACTTTGACAGATATACAGGTTGAGTATGATGATCCCATTCCAATCTATTGTGATAATACAATCGTCGTCAGTATCTCAAAGAACACGGTGATGCACTCCAAGATGAAGCACATTCCAATCAAGTATCACTTTCTACAGGAATAGGTTGTAGAGAAGAACATTAGAGTTGAATATGTGGGAACAAAAGAACAAGTAGCATACATCTTTACAAAACCGCTTCCACGGGAAGCCCTTGAGTATCTAATTCGCCAGAGACTAGAAGTAATTTCTACTCCAAAATGAATGCTTTTGAATGCTTATCTTATATGTCTTATATGTACATGAGGAAGCACCATAAATAGCACAAAGGGGGAGAGATTTGAAAAGGTAAATGCTTGGAGAGAGAGCATAGAGGCATGTTTCCAAGGGGAGCGATTGTCACAAGGGAAGAATGAGAGATATGAATTCAGAGTGATACCCTTTGTCAAAGGGGGGGATATTATTCATATGAAGGGAGAGAGAGTAATCAGAGGCTTATAAATACAAAGAAAAATCAAATGCATGTAGACAGGGGGAGCATCCCCAAGGAGATTTCAATGAGGGGGAGCAAGCCCAAAGGGAGATACTCTTTTCTATTGATGTCAAAGGGGAACTAATAGAAACATTTATGAGCAGTATAAGCATGAATGTTATCATGACTAATTGTTTCCATCAATGTTGGTGTTGCCATCAATGCCAAAGGGGGAGATTGTTAGACAGTTGGCTTAGGTTGATGGATAGTTGGTATGGATTGTTGGTTTTGATTGATGTCAACCATTGGAGAGTGATATTGTAGATTGATTTCAAACCTTATTGATTGATGTCAACCCTTGGAGAAAGTCCGGTAGCGAATTCTGGTAGAACAAAGGTTTGGGTAATGGACCCAAGGTTGTTTCATGTATAATGGTATGATTTTTAATATATTTTAAGGTAAGACTATTATATATGGATATCACATTTCATTCCATTTCCAGTGGTATGTGGAACGTCACATAACTCCTCACGGTTAGAGAGTTATGGCCATGTAAAGTTGGAGAACCCAAGTTTGGGTAATGGACCCAAGTTTGTTTGATGGATAACAATATGTGTTTTGATATATCTGTAGGTAATACTATTCTATATGGATATTACATGTCATGCCATTTCTAGTGGTATGTGGAACATCACATAACTCCTCATGATTAGAGAGTTATGGCCATGTGAAGTTGGAGAACCCTCATGAGTCATCTAGAAGCCCCAAAAGATCAAAGTAGTCAAAGTGGTTTAAGAGATTTTTAGAAGGTAAATAATAAGTGAAGTGATGAGCGTACTATAACTCAAATAGTATACAAAATAAACTATTTAAATAATAAATTTAATGGAGAAATTACTAAGTTGTCAAGTGGTTAGAAGTGGGTTATCCCTAAAATAAGGAAAGTGGTTTAAGATGGTTAGAAGTAACCCCTTGAGGTAAACTGAAGTGATGAGTGTACTATAATTCAAAGTGGATACAAAAAAAATTATTTAAATAATAATTTTAATGGATAAATTACTAATTGGATAAGTGGTTAGAAGTTGGTTAACCTTAAAATAAGGAAAGTGGGTTAAGATGGTTAAAAGGTAACCCCTTGAGGAAGCTACATGAAAGTATAAATAAGAGGCAAGGCTCTCTCATTTCATATAACACTTGAGCATATTGAATATCTACTGGTGACTAAGGTAACCAAAGGATATCTAAGCCTAATTTCAGAGAGAAGGTGAAGTAAAGAAGGTCGAAATTCAAGGGAGGATAAATTCTTTTGATGATGCTTTCTAAGGTATGTTATTTACAAGTCATCTCACCATTTTAGCAATAAAAAAAATTTCAAGAATGATTCAGACCGTGAAATTGATAGGCCATTGAGAAAACATATCCAAGTATTTTTGGTACGAATTTCAACTTGTGTTTCGTTGTAGTTTTGGAGTTACACTCCGTGGAAAATAGGGTTTGTGGCTAGTCCTGAAACTAGTCTAAAACAGGTGTTTCAGGTAAAAATGTCATAAATTATTCATAACAAATCCAAATTAAGTAAGACCAAAATTTTTGGTTATAGTACAGTCTGTAGTACTATGTGTAAAATTTGCAGATCCTTACAACAAATATTCTATGCAGGGGCACACTCTATAAGTTCGCTCTCTAGAATAAGCCATAATTCAACAAGGTGTGTCATTTTTGCTATAACTCATTTTCTGGGAGGTTCCAAGTAGTGTCACCTGGAATAATTGCATAAAACACATTGAAGAAAATTGTGGTTTATTTTCATAACTTTATTCATTACAGGTACATAGTTATGATTATTTCAAGTTAGGGGTGTTGACTAATCCAAAACTAGTCATGTGAGACGAAAGTAAAGTTTCATGAAAATGATAGTCTCTTGTTGTTGAAGTTATGGAAGGTTTGAATGTATGTGATCATATACACCAGGTCTATTACAGAGTTACAAATCATATTTGGATGATGAAATTGAGGAGGGCTTTTGGTAGAGGTACATGTTGGATACATGGTTGAGACAAGTACTTGATGAGTTGGCACATACATGAGGTGTATAGTTGATGATGTTGGTACATATTTATGATTCATAGTTGATGAGTATTTGATGCATGATTGGTACATACTTGGTACATGGTTGGAGTCACCTGTTAGTAGTATTGTTGACACATGGTTTATGGATGATGCAACATACTTGTATTGGTATATTATTAGAAGCACGTATTGATCTTGGTGATGATTATGAGTTGTTGTGTTATGCTTGGTTGATGCACATCTTTGAGAGTAGTCTTGGTGATTGATCTTGGTGATTAGATCTCATTTGGTTGATAAGATTGATGAGACAGGTTGTTGTGATAGGTTGTTTGGAGATGTTGTTGTGACATGTTATTTGTACAGGTTTGGTGCATAGTTGATGCACTTGTTCATGGTATAGGTTGAGGTACAGGTTGGTGCATGGTTGATGCACTTATTTATGGTACAAGTTGATAACATATTGAGGTACAGGTTGATGCATGGTTCAGGTTATTGGTACAAGTTGTTTGGTGCAGGTTGATTGGTATAGGTTTAGAACATTATATCTCATAGTGATAGTGTGACAGTGGTTCCATAATTCTGTGTATATATTAGGGCAGTTTGACGAGGCAAGGATAGGTGATTGTAGCCACCTTCCGTTTGTAGCCGGAGAACATAAGGGGTTGTCGCCTCCTTCTAGTTGTAGCGAGAGAATTGGGGATTTGGAGCTTCCCTCAGGTTGTAGCCTGAGAAACTAGGGGGTTGGAGCCTCCTTCCAGTTGCAGCTGGAAAAAAAAGGAATTTGGTGCTTCCAATGAATGTAATTCTTCAATACATATAGAAAAAGCATTTTGTGGTTTTCTCCCTCTTTGGATTTCCACGTAAAACACTGGTGTACTGTGTATGTGTATGATTTTTCATTTGTTCATTGCTTATTTACTCTACAGTTATTGGATGATAATGCTACATTGATATAACACTTGGATTATATGGTTAAAAAGGATTAAATTGCTCTATTATTTATCCACCCTTCCTCTCAGTAATCCAACAAGAATTTCTCGAAGCGGGTGATATATGTACTAGTACTGGCCCCTATTCTTCTCATGTGGTCATGGTACTCAATAAAGAAGGAATTTAGCACATGTGTCCATAATTTCTCACCCTCAACAAACTCACCATGAAAGACAAATCTCCCATTCCTATCATTAATGACTTGTTGTATGAATTGAGCGGTGCTCGATAATTTACTAAACTTGATCTCCATTCTTGATACCACCAGATACATATGAAAGAGGAATGCATTCCCAAGACTACATTTAGAATCCATGAGGGTCACTATGAGTCCTTGGTGATTCCCACTGGCCTGTGTATTGCTCCCTGGAATTTCTAGAGTCTCATGAATCATGTCTTTCGTCCTTTCCTCTGTCATTTTGTATTAGCTTTCTTTGATGATATTCGCATCTACAATAAAACTTGGAAATCTCATATTTCCCATGTGGATAAATTTCTCAATCTACTCTCGACAAAAACATTTCCTCAAATAGTCTAAATGTGCCTTTGGAGCCTCTGAAGTAGAGTATTTGGGTGATATTGTCAGCAAGGATGACATACAGGTGGATCCTAAGAGAATTGAAGCTATGAAGGATTGGTCTCACCCTAAAACTCTTAATAGCTTGTGTGGTTTTATGAGTTTAATGGGCTATTATAGCAAATTTGTTCATAATTATGGAAAAATTGCAGCACCTCTCACTACTCCCCTTAAAAATAATTCTTTCAATTGGACTCCAGTCATTGATCAATCCTTCCACACCTTGAAAGATACCATGTGAACAACTCATGCCATGGAACTTTACAACTTCACCAACACTTTTCTTCTGGAATGTGATGCTTTAGGAAAAGGAATTGGGGCAATCCTCATGCAAGATGGTAGGCCTTTGGATTTCACTAGAAAACAAATTCCAGAGAGACACTTGGGCTATTCAATCTATGAAAAGAAAATTTTGGCTATTCTGCATGTCGTGGATCTCTGACATCCTTATCTATTGGGGCAATTCTTTCAAATTAAAATTGATCATCAAAGACTCAAATATTTTCTTGAACAACGAATTTCATCTCTAGAGAAACAGAAATGGGTGACCAAGCTATTTGGATATTATTATGAGATCATTTACAAGAAGGAAAAAAAAATGTGGTTGTTGATGCTATTTCTAGGAAGTATGAAGAAGAAGGGGCCCTCTTTTCCCTCTTCTTCATTGTAACATATTGGCTCCAAGCCATTTCCCAGGAATGGTTGCAAGACCCCAAACTTTCTCCCATGATCCAACAATTACAACACCATTTTCAAGCTTCTTGAGGGTACTCTTCGCACAATGAATATCTTCGCTACAATGGCCATCTTTGTTTAAGTAAATAGTCACAACTTAAATCCACGATGCTTTTTGAGCTCCATGCTTCACGCACATCTAGGAAATCTAGGTTTACCAAAACCTATGAACGGGTCAAACATTGTTTTTTATGGGACGATATGAAACATGACGTCTACACCTTTGTTGATGAATTTGAAATATGTCAATGCAATAAGGGAGAAATATTCAAAGCTCCAGGCACACTCCACCCGCTTCTGATTCCCCTATTATTTAGAGGGATATTTCTATGGATTTCATTGTTGGCCTACCTAAATTAGGCAATAAGTTAGTCATCGACGGTGGTAGTAGATCGTCCTTCCAAATATGCTCATTTATGTTCTCTTCAATACCCATTCACCGCATCCAAAGTGGCTTAAGTTTTTATGGATAATATATTCAAATTTCATCGCATGCCTCATTCTATTGTCTTTGACCGAGATCCAACTTTCACCAACAATTTTTGGTAAGAATTGTTCAAGCTCCAGGGAACCCAATTGCATCTCATCACTTCCTATCATTCCAGACTGATGGCCAAACTGAAGTTGTCAACAAGTGTTTAGAAACATATTTTTGGTTTTTTGCATTTGATAGAAAAATTAGTGGGCCTAGTGGTTACCCCTAGTTGAATGGTGGTACAACACATCTTCCCATATTTCTACTTGTATAACTCCTTTTGAAGCAGTATATGGGGAAAATCCACCATCCTTTTCTCATACATGTCAAGTGTCTCCAAGGTTCAGGAGGTTGACAACAAGCATACAATCCAAGAAGCCATTATTTGTACCCTCTAAGAAAATTTGTTCATGGCTCATAATCGCATAAAGAAACAAGCAGATCATATTCGTTCTAAACATCATTTTGTTGAAGGGGACTAAGTTTTTCTTCATCTGCAACCTTATAAGAAAACTTCACTCAAAGATAACCATTGTTAGAAACTTTCTCCCAAATTTTATGGTCTTTATACAATTCTCAAGTGAGTGGATCTCGTGGCCTACCATTTAGCTATGCCCGGTCATTCTAAGATCCATCATGTTTTTCACATCTCATGCTTAAAGAAGATGATTGGAACTAATTTCTAAACTCAAAACAGTCTCCTTGAGTTGGATGAAGAAGGTTCCATTTGGTTGCAACCACAAGCACTCTTGAACCAGTGAGAGCATCATCTCCGTCAATGAATCATCAAGGAAGTGTTATTTTAGTGGAAAGATACAACTCCGGACCACCTGGGAGCTAACCACCATTCTACAACAATTTCCTTGAATCTCAATCCTTGAGGACAAGGTTTTTCTTCAAGGGGGAGGGCATGTTAGGGACCCAACCTCCCCAACCCCTCACGTAGGTAGAATGATATATTTTCCATGTAATAATGGACAAAATTAGTTAATAAGGCCTATTTAATAATGTGAACAAGTATAATGTAAGAAGACCTAATAGAAGCTTATGCTTCTAGAAAGATCTTCCTCTGGAATTTTCCTTAGAAGATAGAATTAGTATAAATAAGAGTAGGAGGCATCAGAAAGTTTTGTCTTGAGAATTATTGTAATAGAGCACTTCTCTACTAGAGGTTTCCCCCTCGAAGAGGGAAGTGAACATTGATTTATATCAAGAAATGTATCATTTATGGTATTTTGGCTCTCTACATTTTGTTGTTCAGTGGTAATTGTTACTATATTTTTGTTTTATTTTATTTATAATACACCTCGTACCTAACAAGGTCCTCCTCCTACATCCCTCGCATGATTATCTTAAATATTTGATTTAATGTAACCAAATAACCCATTTTTTTTTTGTGAATGATCTTTATATAAGTATAGAGACATTGGAATGAATGAATAAAGGTGGAAATGGGAAGAAGAAGGTAGGAAAATCACATCTAGCTTGTAAGATTAAAATAAAATGCTTCATTGACACAATTCCCAAACATTAGTTAGAACATATGGGAACTTGCTTGTAATGTACTAACAAGCCCAACCACCTCCAACATGTGGAATGATGCTAGTAGTGGGGTGGAATATGACTAGTCCTAGATGAACTACATGGTTTGCATGACACAATTACATAACGTAAGATTTAGAGAAGAATTGTTCTATTGTTGAAATGTGATACAATGGCTTATTAACATGGCTAACACTCATGAAAAACAAATATATTTTGAGATGTGATACAATGGCTTATTAGCATGGCCAACACTCATGAAAAACAAATATATTTACATGTGGGGATACCTATTGCTTCATACACTATTTACAAACTTTGACCATCCTAGGTGTTGTTGAATTGGACATTCACAGATAATTTCAGGAAGAAGAGGAGTCTATTCTAAGTTACAAATAATTGGTGGCAAGGTGAAAATATTTTTTTGGAAGCACCAAAGTAACTCCATCCCTATTGTCCATCTCAAGAAACCCATAGCCAACACAATCATGTTTATGGGAAGATTTTATGAAGAAAGGGAATGCACTTATTTACAAGAATATTGGGTGGCTTTATGTTTTAAATGCTCTTTAATTGTTCATCTCGTAACATGATTGACATAATTTCAATCATTTTGAATGTATATGTCATAATGGTCGAGGATACTTTGGATGGTTAAGCACCTCAATTTCATATGGTATCATATTTAATGAAAATATTTTGTGCTCCCACTACCTTCTTGGGGATGGGTTGGTCATGAAATCCATCGTTACATCCTTTTCATGTATCTTGTCAAGGATATGTGGAAGTAAAAATACTTGTATTAGTACATACATGAAAATTTCATATCTCTTTGGTACAAGATCATATTTGGTAAGTTGTGTCCATTATTCTTAGAAGAACCACTCAAAGTGTTAGAGATGATAGAATGTGTTCTAATGTTGTTTAGCGGATTAATGTAATTTTTTTATTTAATGTCATAATGATGATCATTATAACACATTTGTGGGGCATTTATTTGGTGGTGACATGTCTTTTAGCTAAAGATTAACTACAATCATAGGTCTTTATTATCCACTACTTATTTTTTATGAGCATATCATCGACCTTTATGTATTGGTTGATCTCCAATCTTGATTGTGGCTTTTGACCAATGGTCCAAGTTTATGTGGCAATTGGTTTTGAGTGGGTGGAGGGTGGCTTATGGTATTGATCATTAGCCTTTACCCTATGATCCTTAAGTTATCTGATCCATACACTTGAAAGTTATATGGATCCTATTTGAACTCCATACATGTGTGTGCTCTAGAAATTGTGATTCAGAGAGTTATATCAAGAATAGAAGGCCTTGCTTTCATAGATGTTTCCCCTCCTAGAATTTTTACCATGCAAATTTATTGTTTCTTCTCTCTCATTTGATAAATCTACTTTTATTTGTTTCATTCCAATAGGATTTTAGATAGTGATATTGAAACGACCATGGATATATATATGCTCATAATAAAAGTAGGTTTTATAATATTCAAAAGTCTTGGATTATGCAATTTATTTGATTATTACTATTTTATTGCTCACATTTATGAAAATAACTGAATATAAAAATGAAAGAAGAGATAAATATATACACTATTCACATAATTGAACATAATATTTCTCTTGGGAAATCTAATATGGGAGAAAACCTAGGTGGAAGGCTAGGCCTATGCTTTTATATCCTTTCTTAGGTTATAAAAATGCAAATACAAAGAAAGGGGCACTTATTATGGAGTTTCCTATGACTCTATGGTTATACAAAGAAAGGAACACTTATTATGGAGTTTCCTATGATTCTATGGCCTCAATGAATAATGCATACTCTTCTTCCTACCTATGTTATTGTCTCAAATCCCACTCTTTGGATGCTTTGCTCAACTATGAAATAAGTACAATACAAAAAAATGAAACCTCTTCTCTTCCTATATGACATCAATTTAGTGATCAACAAGATAAATCAAATTGGAGAAAGTTAGATAAATCAAATTGGAGGAAGAATAACTTACACATATGAGCTTTGATAAAGTGAATTCTCCATTGTTTAAATGGTATCGATGTGTAAAACAGCACTAATGAAACTTTTCAATATTTCAACTTCTCAAAGATAAAGGTTGAGTTATCTTTGAGGCTCATCTTGTTAATACGTCGAAATCTTTTCAATGTTTGAACTACGCAAAGATAAGGTTGAGCCCAATTTAAAAGTATGGTACGGTAATAATTGGAGAATTCACTGACCAATATGGAGGTTGTTACAGAATTGCAGGTTATATACACAAACGAACTTGCATGTATCGAAGTTATACTATATACGTAAGCTTTTGTTCTGTAATGTATGACTCTCTTTGCGTTATCAAAGACATATTACATTACGGCACGCAATGGATTGTATGTTTTTACGGGAATCCAGTGATTCCTGACAAAGGAAATTATCAATTATCTGCTCTCGGGACTTTCAATTTCCTTAACTGAGCAAGATTTTTAATTTACAGGTTTTTAAACGTTGCATCGAACGAAGAGATGCGTTTTTACTGTTTTTAAGCTGCCTCTTTGTTGACAAAATGGAATGATTAAATAAAGCAAAATTGTTGCGGATTTTATAGGCAACCGAACACTAGTACGGGTGTTTTTAAATCCATTGAGTGTTCAATAGCTGGATCTCTACAACCTAAAAATAATTATAATAAGAACTTCAACACGGAAAACTGACGACTTTCTTCTGTCATAATCTGAAAGGTTAAAGAATTGTTCGACGAAGTTAAGAATTCCATGTGAGCATAGTTTCTGGGTTGACAATGGAGCAGATTAGGACGCCAACATTACAAACATTAATTTGAGGCAGACAGCCTACTGATTTCGAACATGTAATAATGAAAACTTCTCAGATGATACGTACAAAATTCGTATTCTATAAGCGTATTCGGTGCAAGACGTGAGGAACAAGACAATTCATTCCATCCGCTGAGAACCTGTTACTTCCTTTCTCTGCCTTATAAGAGTACTGCGTGCTAGTCCTGAAAGAAAAACCCAATTCAATTCATCTAAGTCTCTGCTATAATCTCTGGTTTCTGAATAAAAATCTGCAATTCAAGTGGTTTGAAGGCCTTGAATTGGCTTGAAGATGTCTAGCTCTTCAAATAGTTATGTTGGCGTATATGAACGAGAAAAGAAAAAATGTAGGCGGAAATCTTCGGCAACCGCCATTACCACAATTTTACTGTTTGCTGCCGTCCTGTTTCTGTTGATCGGACCTTCCGTTTGCCTCAACTACGGCCGGGACGTCGACAATCGCTCCAAGGTCATTAAGTCAGCTTGCACGCAGACTCGATACCCCGACCGATGTGTGTCGTCGATGTCTTCCTATCACGGAAATCAAATGGCGACGCCCCGGGGTCTGATGTATCTGGCAATGAGGGTGAGCATGGAAAAGGCACGGAGAGCCCACGACATGGCACTGAGTCTTCGAAATAAGAAAATGAAGAGCAGAGAACGCGCTGCGTGGCGAGATTGTGTGGTGCATTTTGAAGCTTCAGCTGAGCATATCAACGTTTGCTTGAGCAGTAATTACGACGAAAAAGATATGCCGACCTTGCTGAGCGCAGCTTTGACAAGCCTCGACACATGCTTAAATGGCTTTCATGACATGAAATTGTCTGTTACGAATCCTATTAGGGTTCTCATGTCGTCAACCGCTGTGAATGTGTCGGAATTAGTGAGCAACTCCCTTTCGATGTACAAGAATCTTGCCACCTCGAAAAACCGACGCCTGTTGTCTACAGGCGATCAAGCCGCGTTCGATTCCCACTACGGTCGCGTTGAAGAAAGCGGATTTCCAGAATGGCTGTCAGTGGGGGACCGAAGACTGTTACAGGCGACGTCCAGCCAAGCCAACGTGGTGGTTGCCCAAGACGGTTCCGGCAATTATCGAACGATTGGGCAAGCCGTGAAGGGTGCGCCTCAGAAAAGCAGTACCAGATATATCATCTACGTGAAGTCGGGAGTTTACAAGGAAACTGTCAATATTCCCAAGTCGATGCCGAATTTGATGTTTATTGGCGACGGCAAGGACAAAACCGTGGTTACTGGAAGCAAGAACGTCCAGGACGGTTCAACTACGTACAATTCGGCAACTTTCGGTAAGAATTTGAAATAAGCTCACTGATAATCTATATTGGTTAACACCCCTACTTGTTTGAAATTTCATTATTACAGGCTTCGACTACTTCGAAATAATCTTTCTTCCCGTATCAAATCTCTGAGACTTGATCAAGAGTATGCTACAAACACAGATCGTTCAACTAGTAAAGCAAGTATAACATTATTCGTACCAAAGCCTATAGCTGTATTTGCTTTAACATTCACCAAAAATTTAAAATTGAATAATTAATATTTGAAAAAAAAAATTATTTTATTTTTATAAAAATTAGAACGATAGAATATTAACCTCTACTGAGATGGATTTGGTTTATCAGATTTTAAAAGAATTACATACAATTTTTTAAAGTTTTATTAAATAAAATTGATTTATTAAACTTATCAACTTTTATCAAACTTAGATTTTAAAAGAATTACATACAATTTTTTAAAGTTTTATTAAATAAAATTGATTTATTAAACTTATCAACTTTTATCAAACTTTAGGAASATAAAATATTACTTACAATTCTTTATAATTTTATTTTTATATTAAAAAAAACATTTTATAATTTTAATAAAATTTTAAATTATATTTAAATTAAATTAAAAAAAATCAAAATCAATTTTATTTAAATTTTGATTTTTTAAAACAAATCATATAAACTCTAAAAAATAATATAATTTATTTGCTCATAGAAAAATTTAGCCCAATGTCCTAAACCTTAAACTTTATAGAAAACCTATTATAATAACATAAAAAATTTAAAACAAAATATAAATTGAATAAGAAAAGTATATTTGGAAACATATAAGCTATCAAGCTGTTATGAAAAGTGTCTATGAGATGATACCATACGTTTTTCCATGGCCAAGGCTTATAGTGATTCCTTGACTTTTTTGAGTTTATTTATTTTTATATTTAAATTAGAAAACATATGTATAAAAATATATTTTTTTATTGAAAATATGTATAAAAATATATATTTTAAAATAAATTATTTGTTATGTTAAAAAATTTAAAAATATATTTTATATTTCAATTTTTTTTCTTTTCTTAATATAATTATTATTTTTTTATAAATTTATAATTTTTTCTAAAAAACCAAATTTTATAAACATCTTAAATATATAATTATNATATATATTTTAAAATAAATTATTTGTTATGTTAAAAAATTTAAAAATATATTTTATATTTCAATTTTTTTTCTTTTCTTAATATAATTATTATTTTTTTATAAATTTATAATTTTTTTCTAAAAAAACCAAATTTTATAAACATCTTAAATATATAATTATACAAAATTATTTATTCCTAAACTTAAACTTATTCGAAATCTAAACAAAATAATTTTTTAATATACATAGTATCCTTCCTATACTTTTGTAATATTTTTTTTTAAGGATGTAAAACATGTCATAACTCATGTGAATTCATATGAAGGACAGTGATCAATGGTCTATGACTTTTATTGGTACCAAATACTTTTTAGTTTTAAATCTTTAACACATTTTTTTGTATTTAAAGAAGATAAATCCTTTCTATACTATATAGTGATCATAACTTAATTTATTTTTTTATTAAAAAATTAAATTAAATATTTTTATAAATATAATTTTATAACTTTAAAGATAATAAAATTTAAAATCTAACTAAATTAGATGAAGTTATACTTAATATTTTAAATTTTTGAGATATATATATATATATATAGTTTAAATTTTTAAGAGTTATATCTTAGATATTAATAAAATATATATATTAAAAGAAAATGATATTTGTTTTTATTTATAAATTTGATTATTTTAAAATATTGTTATATGGTTGATAATTAATAATGTGTTTCTTTTTAAGAAGAATTTGTAAGTTCAAATCAAAATCTTAATAAATTTTAATGGTCAAATAATTCTGCTGAACTAATTCTAGTCTCACAAATATGGCCAATTTAATATCTTATTTTAACCTAAAAATTAAATTATTATTATTATTATTTATTAATAAAACTTTAATTATAATAAAAAAATCACAATATTTTACTTTTCAGATTTCATTCGATAATTTGCATAACCCAATACTGTTCAGAGAGATTTGAACACTATAATTAAGATAGATTTTATGAAAATCTTCGAATTTCCATCGCTTTGTTCGTCGTCCCGATACAGAAAGGATCTCTGTGATTTCCATCTATAATATTTACATGGTGTAATTGTTACGAGGGAATTGTGGATTCAGTATACTCGCTCTAGTACGTAAATGAATTATACGATTTTCATTAAAGAGAATTGAATGATTTAATGGGTGTGCAGCTTTATTTGGTAGCGGATTTATTGCAAGAGACATGACGTTCGAGAACACAGCGGGGCCACAGAAATTCCAGGCCGTCGCACTTCTGGTAGGGGCAGACAGGTCGGTCCTGTACCGGTGCAGTATGAAAGGGTACCAGGACACTTTATACGTCTACTCCCTACGACAATTCTACCGCGAAGTCGATATCTACGGCACCGTCGACTTCATCTTCGGCAACGCGGCCGCAGTAATCCAGAACAGCAACATCTTCCCAAGAAGGCCCATGACCGGGCAGGAGAACACAATCACAGCCCAGGGAAGAACGGATCCCAACCAAAACACCGGGATCTCTATCCATAACTGCGGAGTAAGCCCAGCCTCAGACCTGCAACCCGTCATAGGGTCTGTCAAAACCTACCTGGGGAGGCCATGGAAGGCATACTCTCGTACCGTCTTCATGCTGTCAAATCTTGGAGGCTTCATCGATCCCGCCGGCTGGCTGCCGTGGAGCGGAAACTTTGCACTGAGTACGCTCTATTACGGCGAGTACATGAACACGGGCGCAGGGGCGGGAACATCGCAGCGTGTGAAATGGCCTGGCTTTCATGTTATCACCAGTTCTTCTGTAGCGGCCCAGTACACAGTCGGCCAATTCATTTCTGGATCTTCATGGATTCCAGCCACCTCAGTTCCCTTCACTTCCGGATTGAATTGATAATAACAAGAATTACAAAACCGCAGCTATATTTCTTTATTAGTCGTCTTAAGGGCCATCAATAATCGTTCGATCTGTGTCTAGCCGCAGACAATTATTAGCAAGCAGCCATGGCTTCCACCGCCTTTCATTGTGTCCAAGGCACCAGTGTATCCTATTATTGTCGTTGAATATGTTCCAAGATTTAGAAACATTTAGTTTTAATTTGCGTTATGATCAGAATGTTTTGGCATTAATGATTTGAAAACGTTCTAGCCTTTCTCACAACTTATGTCAAAACATATAATAAGCAAGCTTGATGTGACTTAGTAATGGAGAACGTTTTCTGTCTGGGCTAATAATTGGAAAATATTCCATGTTTTAACTATTCCAAGATAACGTTGAGACGAACTTAGGGTTCCGTGTTAACCATCATCCACGTATATGTTTGTATATAATAGCCCGACCACATTAAATGTGGTTAGTATATGTGGATAAGGATTATCATCTTGGGTGATAAAACCAGTTTCCGTGTAGATCATGGTGACCTACGTCACATTCAAATATAGAAGATGAAAGGTAGTTACGTCCAATATAGAAGATGAAAGGTAGTTACGTAAATTGGAAGGCATGAATTGCGAGTGAATTAGGGTGAACGTTTGAGTGGTTAAACCTATGGCATTTATTGACATTCAGGAATAGTAAAGAACGTTACAGATGATGAATCAAAACTCTAACAGCAACGGAAACTAAGGGAAGATTTCAAAATATCAGGGCGGACGCCTGAAATGTAAATTTATGTTAATTTTCTTTTGAAAAGTTTAATAAAATATTATTCTGAGAATCTGAACTATGCATACGAGTAGAAAAATGGTCCTCCTTCGTAATTAAAATGATCAGCTTTGTTCATAATTTTACAAGGGATCTTGCACGAAGTTGATAATTGGAAAAGTGGTATTGATCACTTTGTTCATAATTTTATAAGAGATCTCACTTGAAGTTGATAATGGGAAAAGTTGATAATTGGAAAAGTGGTATTGATCACTTTGTTCATAATTTTATAAGAGATCTCACTTGAAGTTGATAATGGGAAAAGTGGTAATAGGAATTAAGGAATATGTTCTTCGAAGAGTGTGTGTACATTCTTGTTTAATTAACTTAGACATATTCTGAATTGGCATATAAACATGTTAAGTGGTCTACCAATTATATAATTAAAGGAATATTTATCTATTCCTAATCATGTATGCGTTCCATTGTGTATGAATAAAAATATGAATAAAAAAAGGGGTTAAAATTCTTATTTTTCTACCTTATTTTTTTCAAAATAGTGAAGTGCATTTAGAGTAAAGGCGAGTACAATAAAGGAGATCTCATCGCTATGATGATGAGGGAGATTGGCATAGAGGAGAGCTCATCCCTATGAGGACGAGGGAGCTTGGCATAGTTTTTTATAGTTATAGGAAAGGATTGAATGTGATGGGTATATTATTTGTCACACGGAAATTTAGTTGTCAAATATGGTCAAGCTTTTTAGTACCCATCATCAAACTTTGTTTAAATGTGCAATGTTATCGCACAAACTGTAGGTTGGGAAAACTCTGATCCAATGCACGGGATGGTGATAATGGTGGGAGAGTCTACCCACTGTCACCTCAAATAAACCCTCCCCTTGCTTTAGTGAAGGATAATTCCAACACAAAAGCGAGGGGAGGGTTTATCTGAGGTGATAGTGGGTAAAATCTCCCACCGTTATCACCATCCCGTGGGTTGGATCAGGCTTTTCCCAACTTACAGTTTGCACGATAACATTTTGGCATCGTTGTCGGGGAGGATTTTGAATCCTCTTTCATGCCCTTACGACACGTTGGCAAACTTCCTTCCAAAAGCCTTTACCCCTAGCTTTCATGGCGACTCCACTTGAAGGACGTTCCGCTTCCACCCTTGATGAACTCTTTTTGAAGCTCATCTAATGACTCCACCATCCCAAAATCCACCTTCCTTTAAGACTTTCCCGGGGAGATTCAAGCCTTCTAAGGTTTACCGAAGAAGGCCTCCTCTCAAATCTCTCATTGTCAAGACCCTTTTCCAAGGTACCCTTCCCCTTGCTCCAATGGTTCACCCTTGGGAAAGAGACCTCTACTAACCCTTAAACATGGCCATCATTCTCGGATATCCGAATACCATGCCAAAACAGTCTCACAAATTATTGCCAAAGTTCTCGGGAAATAATGTGATCATAGTCGACAATCATCTCTATGCTATGGGACGAGACATGGAAAATGCAGAAGTGGAACATGAGGATGTAGCGATGAAGCTACTAGTTTCATCATTGACTGAAGATGGTTCAAAGGACTTCTCAATAATCACATGACATCTTATGAATATTTTTCTAAGTTGTTCAAGAATATATGGATAACAGAGATTAGACAACAGAATGCTTGTAGCTCAGTTCAATCAAATAAAGAAGAAGGAGAATGAAACAATGAGTGAATTTGACAACAGGTTTGACAGATTGTACAACCAAATCTCCACAGATCTGCATCCTCCAGATGCAGTTGTTCGTCTCCTGTATATGAATGCTTTTAATGATAAATTATATTTCATCCTAAAGGATAAGAAGCCCACAACCCTGGCACAAGACAAAGAGTATAGCCCAGAGATTGAAGAGAACATTCTTGACTCAAAGGTTGACCCTTTTCAGTATCCTCGTGCCAATACCGAAGCAAAGACTAAAGATTCCATTAGCAGTGCACGAGATCCAATTTCTCTCTTGACTCAGAAGATAGACCAGATGAGTACTCAGTTTGTCCAAGCTCATAATAAGCTCATGGACTGATTAACCATTGTGAAAATAAATCAGTCTGCCTCCATACCTAAGCTTACCAGACAACATAGAGATGTCATAGGTTAGAAGCCAAGGCCTCAACAAGAGGAAAAGGCTCATGACAAATTGAACCCAGTTGGGATGGTCAACACTAAAGAGACACCGTGGTGTTCTCCTTGTTAAGAACCTCATCGAGAGGATGGTTGTCCCCGCCATGATGAAGACTCTTCTGATGGTATAAATTTCATGGACATGATTTGCAACTTCCAAGAAGAAGATATCACTCAGGAACAGATTGATGAAGTTAGAAAAAGAGGATCTAGAGAAGAACGAATCACAGTGTTGAATCAGTTAACAGAGGATCAGAGAAAGGAATTGAGAAAAAAGGAATTTTTGACGTATGAAAGAAGAAACAAGGCTTTGGTTCCTCTGCTACAACCTTCCACTTCACTTTAGCCAGAGGTGGAAGCTCCTCTTCCATCTACATAAAACATGGTCCTGCCGCCACCGCCTCCAATCAATGAGTTGCTTCCAAGGTGAACTTTGATAGAAGAGGATATTTAGTTGAATATAGACGTACCGACTATGTTTGGGAAGTTTAATATGACAATACCTATGACAGAAATGTGAAAGATCCCATTCGTAAGAAGAGAAGTTTTGAAGTTATTGAAAGTGCCAACCAAAAAGGAGGACCCTCCAATAATCCTAAATACCATGTATCTTTATCGACAGAAGGATAGCATTAACCCTCCTTTTTATCTCTCTTTGGGAATGAATGGTTTTTGTTTGAAAAATTGTGTGTTGGACTCCAGAGCCTCAACCAATGTGATTTCCTTGAAGGTAATGGAACAACTGGGTTTGAAGACAACCCGACCTATGGAAATGTCTATTGTATTAATTCCAAGAAGGTCAAAGTTTATGGGCTTTGTGAAGATGTTGAATTTTATCTGATTGACTTCCCTCATATCAACCTCATTATGAACATAGTATTGATCAATGTTCCATATGCTTGGGGAATGCTTCTATTAAGAATTTGGTCCCCTTCTCTTGGGGATTTTCTCGGTATGGATCTTTCCCACACACATATTCCCATGGGGGATGGAAATTTTGAGATTTTATATAGTCACAAGTGGGATGAGAAGCATGTGATGGATCCAAACAATCCTAATTACACAAGTGAGTGGGAATTTGATGTACCTCATCAAATTATCGAGTATGTGATGTGTGCTACTCCCAAGGACAAATGAGTACAAGGAGAAGCTTGCAAAATTCCAAGGGAAAGAACTAGGGTCCATCCAGATATTGAAGAAAGAAGATAAAGATAACAAAGAACATGATAAAACCATTAAAGATGTAGTCAACACAAAACCTCTTTCGTACCCTTACATCGAAGATATACCTTACACTAACTACAGTGAAGGAAGTCTTGCATTCATGTGGGATAAGAGGAAGAGCAAACCTAAATATGATCAGAAGGACAATAGCTCTTGGCTTGGCCCTTACATCATTAAGAAGAAGTTCAAAAATGAGAAGTACTATTTGACATCCTTGGACAAGAGAAAGGTGCCATTACCAATGGATGGGTTTCTTCTCTAACAATATAATCAAGGCACCTGACATCTTCAAGGCACGGGCCCTAGGTAAGTAAGTAGGCCATATTGATTTCCTTTCATTTGCATCTCGATTGATCATAGTAGTTTAGTTGCATCTCATGTTTCATTTTGCTCTACTTTTATTTTTCTTTCATCATATTACATGTTTAGTATAGAAATTTTTGAAAAAAATCTAAAATTTTATTTTCTATATTAGGTGAATTTTTTGAGATTTAATTTTGATGTATATGGAAAAAGGGTGATAGAACCACCCTAGATTTTATAGTTTTATGTTTCATTGTAGGCACAAGTCCACTAGGAGATGTTGTGATTCTCATGCACTCCACAATGAGTACATGTCCCCAAGTAGGAGCCAAATCTTATCCCCATTTCCTAGGGACAACTAAGGAGATGATGTCTCGAGGCGCTTAGGTTTCAAAAATAGATTACCAAGAGGCATATGGCTAAAATTTTCCACTTTCACAGACAGAGGCCCACCTCACCACCACAGATCTCAGGTTCATCATGAGGGTATCCACCACATAAGCTTGCTTCTGGAAGACATTGGGTCTTGCACCATGAGGTACAAGCCAGGTATTATGGTGTGTGTCATTTCAATATTTGAGGCATTTGATTTTTTTGCATTTAAAACTTATTTTCATTATATAATGTTTGCTTGGAAATTATGCTATTTTCCCTGTTTCACCTTGGCGGTTGACATTGCGCCCTAGTAAGTGGCCACACTTAGGGATAGGTTTTCTACTAGGAGGTCCCGTTGACACTTCATCGTACCATTCCTGACCATACTTGCGACTTTCCACACCTTATCCCCTCATCTCCTTATCTTTTGGGATTTTTGGGTGTACTAGCCCAAGAAGGGATTATCCCTAATTTCATGGGAAAAAGGGGTTGAAGGCCCAAAGGGAATGTATCTAACAAAATATAAAATCCATATTATGAGCCTTCCATATACTCTCTCAAATACGTCTTAAGAACAATGAAATGTTTCTCCTAAAAAAATCAAAGACCTGCAAAAGAAAAACACATATGTATAAATGTCCCACTTGTTGAGGGATCTACACAAGTGCGTTACAAGATAGACTATATACCCATGGAACTTTTTGTACATCCCCCTTAAAGTGGCACTATGGTACTACCCCCCAAGCTAATCGATTAACCCATAGGAAGTACCCAATGTTTCTACCTTAATTAATTAATGACAATAAATGGTGTTGGAAAAAGGATGCATTGAAAAGGAAGGTGCAACACACCCTCTACAAAGGCACCCATAAACAAGACACTATGATCCCTTGTATGTCATGAACCCCATTCCCAAAAGTCTTGCCCCCATCCATGTCACCTTCTCCACATGATCGAGAGAGGGGTCCACTTGGGAAACACTCGTAAATTTGAGGTATGATTCAATCAATAGGTCGTCATGTTTTCAACCCTCCCATACCTAAGATTGGAAAATTGCATAGGGTCTTTGACCACTTGTTTAGTTTAATGAGGTGGTTTTTTTATGCACATAGTTAAGTGGCTCTTTTATTGATTTGATTTACTTATCATGATGCAATTGAATTGAGAGGCACCTTGGAGGACCTCACTTAGCCCCTACTAGCCCAACATTTTGATTCTTGAGTCCAAAATGTCACACTTGAAGGGCTTGATGTCACCCTAGGTCTATGGTTTGGTGGTGGAGATGGACACTTGGCATTTTTTAAGAAAGAATACCCTTTACGTGAAAAAGATGAGCCTAGCTCATGATGGAGGAGCCTTTGGAGTCCCAATGATTCATATTTTATCTCAACATCCACCCAAAAATGCCTAAACACCACCCTAGAGAGGGATGACGTCATATTAGGGTTTCTTATGTGCAATTTGTAAAAGTTAAATTTGAATTTATGATGTAAAGAGGAAAAATAAGAGTTGTTGACCCCTTGTTTTTTGGTTTACCCTAAATTTAAGCGGAGAAACACTTTTAGGAGGATTTGTATAAATAAGAATCATTTCATTTCATTTTTAACATATCTCTCCCATTGTGAGAAGACTACTGTGGCTGAAATTTGTGCCCTGCTTGGGAAATTTTTATATCTCTCTCTTGTGAAAGATACTTTTGGTGATCTCTCTTGTGAATTGATGAGCTAAGGTGGTTCACACCTCTTGGAGACTTCTTCTATTGCTTATGGATGGACATTACTTGGTAAACTAAGGTTTGGTCTTTGCTACTATGGAATTGGTAAGGAAATTTTTGCATGTGTTGGTGTTTTATAATAGTTTCATTAATATTATTTTATTAAACCCTTGGAGGAGTATAAGAGGACACACCCTCTGTAAAGTTCATGTTATTTTCAATGTATTAGAAGACTAAGAAAACCAAGACGCCCTAGAGGCCTTAGCAACCTCAAAGCATCAAGAAAAAATTCCAACTTAAACAAGATCAATATCTCTCTAAATCACATTTACCAATGCAAACAATTTATTTCTCCAATGCAAACTTCAGATTAGTGCCTTTAAATTTTGGGTCAATGGAGTCTTGAAATTATGAGTTAGATCCACAATGTCCCTAGGGGTGTAAACCCTCTTACTCCCTTGCTAATAAACTGAAAATAACATGAACCTTGGTGGAGGGTGTATCCTCTTCTACTCCTCAAGGGTTTAAGACAATAATATCAATGAAACTAGTAAAAATAACCAACACATGCATAAATTTCCTTACAAATTCCATAATAGAAAAGATCAAACCCTAGTTTACAAAGTAATATCCATCCATAAGCAATAGAAAAAGTAATTTTCATACCTTATACTTATAGAAATTACTTGGTTTTCCCAATTATTTATAGAAATTGTGAATACCTATGTGAAATTTGAGTTTTCCTAATAGTGACCTATGTTAATTTTATAGAGAAATATAAGCTATATGTCTTCCTTAGTGCAGGTGAGTACCTTAACAATGGAATTTCCTTACAAAAACATATATAATTGTAGAGAACCTATATTTTTAGTGCAACATATTTTTTCAAAATTTATGATATTAATTTTATATTTTTTTAAATTATGAAAGTCAATATATGCTTGGAATTACAATGCCTTTCGTTAGTGTACGCTAGGAGGGTATTAACATTATAAAAAAAATTGTTTTTTTAGATTGTAGATATCAATCTCTTCTAGTGGTGGGTACAACTCATTTTAGAAAAGGCTAAGCTAACATAAAGTTGTAGAAGAAATAAAAGAGGTATGTATTTTAGGATGTTGATATATGCCATGAAAAAACTAGATTAAAATAGTAAACAATATTAATTTGAAAAAATATATATTTGGAATCTGCATAGCCGACTCAATCTGTGTCTGTAGTTTCAATAATAATGGATTTATATATCCTATATGAAAATAACATCAAAAACATACATATAGAGAGGTATTCATAAAAATGGGGGTTTTTATGTATTTGTAGACCAACCCACTAGGTTTGTCGTCTCGAACTTAAATCCAAGGAAACCAACTAAGCATACACGTATGTTATAGTTTTCATTCCCACCCAAAAAAAAATGAATTAGAAATAATGCACACATGTTATTAGGAATGCACACGTGCTCTAGAAATGCACACACTGCTATTTCCTATTTGTTTCCACCCCTTTTCATACCCGGCCGCCCCTCCCTCCCACTACCTCTCCTCTTTCTTTCTCCTACATCTACCACTCTCTCCCCCTCACTTTGTATCCCCTTCCCTCTTTCTCCCACGTTCTCCCCCCATTTCTTTCTTTACCTCTCTTTACCTACTTCCCTCTTTGTCATCCAGCTTCCTCTCACACACTCTCTCTACCCCCCTCTATGTCTCCCTCTCTCTCT
>SNQJ01S0008185.1:173411-210384 GCA_010110895.2 Picea sitchensis
TGGAGAAAAAGTTATTGTCTCTTGAAGCTCTTTTTCCTTCAAGGTGATGTCATCAGGTCCACATCGCCTTCACGTAGACCCCATTGTACATGTGGAGATGACGCGGATGCTCCCTTTGAAAAGGGTCGATTGAATCCCATATCCGGGATCTACAAATTACTTAAAGACTGTATTAAGAGGCCCAACTCGATACAAATGATCCATGTCTTTCTTTTTATCCGAAAGTCGGATGTCAACTATCTCAATAGTGCTTTGACGATTAATGGGACGATTCAGATATCTGGGATTGGTAATGCACTGCAAAACCTTCAAAAGGGAAAGTCTAGATTGCCATACTTGATTGAAGCGCCAATGCATGTGTCGTGCCACGTCATCACCACATGTCAAGCCATGTCATCTAAAAGCCATGTCAGTGTCCACATGTCATGCCATGTTAGCATAATGCATGTGTCATACCACATCATCACAACATGTCAAGCCATGTCATCTAGAAGCCATGTCAGTGTCCACATGTCATGCCATGTTAGCATACACGTGCCTTGCCACATGAACAAGTGGCCACGCCAACATTTGTCAGATTGCCTACAAAAGATAGGGCCCAAATCTTAAGGAAAGACCAATGGTCTATATTCCAAGGTGTCTCACTAATGAGCACTCGGGATCAGGTCTTGGTAAAGCGCTCGATAGACAGAACCTTGACGCAGAATTGCGACCATCTGAACATTTGTTACTCTGAGTCATGCTACAAAACCTTTTAAATTGAAAGGTTGAATTCCATATTTCTAGACCGACGTCACTCCTAAACAAAACTACGCATATGGAACCCTATCCATCCAGATATCCAGGAATCCAGATATCACTTGAAAGGATTACAAAAGGGTTGGGCCCAATCTAGATGATGGGCTAGCTTGATGTGTGATGAAACCACACACAAATTTGAATATCTGGCAATCCATGATTTCCTTGATGTTGATTTATTTAAAGATTTAGGTTCTGGATAGACCGGATATAGCGAGCTTCAAAGTCATTTTCTCCCTAATTTGACTAGAATTATGAGCCTCTTTATTCTCAACTCCACAAGGAACTCCATCCTTCTTGATTTTACTAAATCAATTCGTCGTTTTCATACAATTTCACAGGGGTTTGACCCTTAAGACATTGAGACAAGTAAGGTGAAAATCTCCTAAGCAATATATTCCTGGATTTTCAAGCAATTCAGGCTTACCATCCTAACACCTTTAAAAATCAAGAGATACCAACAATGGGGATTACAACCCTTAAAAGCAAAGCATAACCATCTTGTTTCCTGAAAATGAGGATCCTGAGATTCAAGGGAAATCAATAATCCTCGAGTACATAAAAACTCAACATATTCATCTCTTTCAACTCTTAGGCATCAATTAATTATGCTTCCACAAGAATTTAATGTAATTCTCTCATAGAATTGGCTCTCAACCATATTGTATTTGTAATATACTTTCAAAAAGAAAATAACCAGAAAGTATATTATTGAGTATTCAAGAATATAGAGCAAAAATTCCTTCCATTCATCACAAACTACCAAGAGACAATATCCAGTGAGAAAATTTAGTGCACGTAGAGAATGTAAATCATACATTCATTCCTATCCCCTAGATTTATGCTCATAATCCATATAGTTTTCATAAATTACACCAGCATAGGAAATATTACATCTTAAACAAACATCAAAATCAACTACGTATTTAATATACAGTTATATGTTCATAAGTTTCCATCCAAACTAACTGATTGAGGGTGAGCACTTTTCCACCCAACCATAAGCTCAAATGCACTAGTCCTTTCTACAACTAGCCACCCCCGTGACATGCCATGATACCACCAGGGAAACTTAGACCTATCAGGGAAGTCGATGGATGTAAAGGCCATTCTCCATCACAAATAGTCAACCATAAAACCCCCCTTTCTACCCACCAAGCCAGGGCCTCCACAACTTTCCCAGATACCTTCCTAACTTGATTATCGTATCTCAAGGGAGTCCTTTCACTGCCTCTATAGTCTCTCGGTGCCCTCCCACTGAGATGGATTATTGATCCAGAATGGATCCACGAACCAAGATGGGTCCAGGAAAGCGTAAAAATAAAATTTCTCAGAATAGCTTCAAAACAGACGTGTGCATAGGCCACATCAATACGAACCCAATAGAACTTGAACAAGATGAAACATGTGTTGTATGCGAAAGATATCGCGATCTGTTCGTTTTTCCAAATAGGCCAAATTTCACTGATTGTACAGTTCGTACAATGTTGACATGGAAGTTGACCATACAGTCTGTATAGGCATATAGGTGACATGGCAGTGGTGCGTTGGCATGTTGATCGGGAATGATAGATGATAGGTGGGAAAGTCAGATTGTGACATGTGGCACCACTGCAAGGGTGACACATGGCATGCGCTGAGGTGGCAAGGTTCGTACAGTTGTACGACATGTGGTAGCTGGTTGCCGTGGAAGGTGTGCTGATTGGGAAAATACATGGGCAGATAGGTGATCGAATGAGTGTTTGACACATAGTATTTATCTGGATGAATGGTACGGTGCCACATGGCCCAGTCATGGGTTGCCACATGGTACCCCTTCATTGGACAGTTTGGGAAAAAGTTTATGGACTCTCGGGGAGTCGAACCCGTGACCTCTGGTCCGAGTGAAAGGTTTGGCAGGGCCGGGCTACCAACCCACTTGTTGGTAGTTCTTAACCCCTATGGCGCAAAGTTTATATTTAAAGTTTGTTATTTTGTATTTCGGGCAGAGTAAGGGTTGGGGCCTAGCCCCAGCCCCGACGCAATTCCATACGACCAATTCATATGAATCCACTCCTTTATACATTGGCGTGAGGATTATATTCGATCCTAGCCCCCGATCACGTGGTATATCACCATATGACCTGGACTCAATCCTTAGCAAAGAGTTAAGTGGGGTTAGTGTTGATCGGTTGGGCTAGTCGCCCAACCAGGGTGCATAACCAGGAGTTGATCAAACGAGGGCTTAAATAGTTTGAGAGCATGGAAGCATAACTTGAGGCCATATGGCCATGCAAATGACCAGAGGCCGAGACTTAAGGGCTAGACCAATGCGCTAGCCAGCCCAGGTCCACATGGAGGATGGCCATATGACCAGGCCTGCGTGAAGGGGGATGCACCCTTATATTTTGCCAATTACTGGGTTTTTAATCATATATTATCATTTTTAGTGATTTTTGAATGAGTTTTGGGAGATTTAGTCCGTTTTTGGAGGATCTTGGGCCATTTTTTAGGCCAGATATTGGGGGGAAGTTGGGAGTTTGTTGCCAAATTCAACCCTATATAAAAAAAGGTTCTTGGCAGCATTGGAGAGGTTCATAATAGGAAAATGATGAATAATTGAAAATCCAAAGCCATTTTTATGCAGGGAATCCATTGAGGAGAGCAACTTTGCAAGCCATTTTTGGGAGCTTTGTTCATCTGTTTTCAGTGCTGTTAGTTGTGATGGGTTCTTAACATCTAGCATAATACAGACATATCAATTTGTAAGCCATTTGGTACTAATATGATGCCCTTATAAATCTTTGAACATAAATAAGAAATCCTCACCCACCGAGACAAAGGCCCGAAGACATAAGCAAAATTGTCGAACTTCGTTATCAACTTTGTTGTTTATGGTTTGTTGTTTCTTTATGCTCATTTCCAGATCTGTATATGTTTAATGAATGATATGTTTCATCATTAATATTTCTTCTTTCATCAAATTCCTAAATGGTTAAAGAACACATGTTTTAAAACTCAACCATTGTCTTTAAAAGATCATTTTGGATCAAGTGGTATCAGAGCTAGTTGACGGTTGGTCTTTTTAGTTTGCATGATTACCGGGGAAAAGATGAATCGTGGTGAAGAAGATATTATTGAAGAGAATCTTGAGATTGGATAGGGAAAGATAACTTCTCAAAGTGAGAAGATGGCATCAAAAGAGGGACTTTCTCATGATAAGAAAGAGTTTTGAAAGACTTTATTCGCCATGTCAGAGATGATGAAGGTTCTATATGAGGATTACTTCAAACGGAAGAGACTGATTCTAGGTGAATATTCAAAGGTCAAAAGTGAATAAGGAGAGGATCCTCCTCAAACTCCTCCTTCACCTTCTTCTTCTCCATCAACTTCTTCTTCTTCAAGTACAAGTTCCAAATCCACCGCAAGAAATCATTCCCATAAACATAAACAATAAATGCCTTTACTTAAGCTTAATGCGAAATTTGAATTACCCATGTATGATGGTGAAGTCAATGCAAAGAGGCTTGATAACTGGGTCAGACAGATGGATGTTTATTGTAGTGTGCAACAAATCAAGGATGAGGCAACTCAAATCAAATTGGCATCGCTTCGACTTGCAGGCACAACACTCATCTGGTGGCAAAGAAAGTTGCAAAATGGCACACAACAAGTGGGTAATGTATTTCCATCATGGCAAGTTTTTGTTTCTGCACTTAGAAAGAAATTCTATCCTTTCGGTTATAAAAAGAATTCCTTAATTGAATGGAAAGGTCTTACACTAAGAAAAGGACAAACAGTGCAAGAATACATAGATGAATTTCACAAGATGGCATTAATGTTAGAAATTCCATTAAATACCCAAGAAAATCTTATGAAGTATATAGGAGGTTTACCTGCACATATTTGTAACACTGTATTTATGTTTGGACCTACTAATCTTGATGAGGTTTCTGTTCAAGCAACATACATTGAGGCAGGGAAAATAGGAGTTGGTGTATCAGGGGAATCGTCTGCAAGAAAAGAGAACAAAAGGAAGTGGAATGGCAAGAAGGAAAATTCAGTGGAAAGAAAGGAAGAGAAGATCTCTTGCAAGCATTGCAAGAAATAATGGCATGATGAGGACCGTTGCTGGAAACTGCATCCCGAGAAGAAACCAAAGTGGTTCAAAGAGAGAAAAGGGAGGAAAACAGTTACAGCAGCAACACAACCAACAAACTTGGGATCGGATTTAGGAGATGAATCTTAAATCTCATCGGTTGGTTTGACAGGTAAAATTGGTGATGGATTTGATTCTAGAAGTAAATTGTTTCACATAAGGGTCATAATGAGACATACTAAGGTCAACCCATTGATAGATAGTGGATCTCAATCTAAATTGATTTCATAGGAACTGGTTAAGAAAATGGGATTAAACACTCAGCTGCATCATAAGCCTTACTCACTTAAATGGATAAGCAACAATCATAAATTGCACATAACAAAGCAATGCACATTAAAGTTTGCAATTTCATCTAAGTTTGTGGATGAGGTAACATGTGATGTGGTGCCACTCAATGAATGTGGAATGGTATTAGCAATCCTTACTTGTATGATCAAAAAGAAATCTTCTACAGGGAACATAATCAATATCATTTAATCAAAGCAAGCAAAGAATATGTTGTAAATGCTCATCACTTAAAAAGAAATCAATCTCTTCAAACAATAGAATAATTAAGAAAGGAATCTCATGCAAGCAACACACCTATAATTGTCCCAAATCAAGAAATTGATCTTACGCAAGAACATGAGATGATTGTAAAGTGGAAGATCAATCACACTTTTCTTCAAGATAAGCTAATGTCGTGAAAGTATTACAAACATATTAGCTGATTTGCAGTCATATTTATGATGTTATCATTAGTAATGTTGTCAACATGGATGGTAGTGACTTCAGTAAGATGTGACAGAGTACAAATGGCTAACAATATGCTGTCAGTTATCATGGTTGTTTTATAATTGATCATGATGAGACAGGTGCACGGGATAAAGTTTAAAGATAGAGAACAAGTTGGGTGGCCTATCTCGTACTTGATGACTAGTTAGTATCCTTTTGGAGGACCAAAGGGTCTTTAGTGGGGAGGCGTGATCCATAATGGATCATGTTATCACATAGGGTTTTCACGACCATAGGCGAGTGTCAATATACCCAAGTATGTAGTCTTACCCCGTCTCTATCATTTTCACAGACCAAATCTTAAGTTTTCCCCCCTTCGACTTGTAAATTGTTCTATGTTTTCCCTTGTTCATTTGTGCGCCCTGGTTTTCCTTAAATATATTACCTGAGTGAAATATTGGCCCCAAGACCCTCTGTTTTCTCTAAGGGAGAGCACTCTCATATTGTGTTTCAGTCACTGGTCTCCCTGTTTTCTCAGCTCATAGCCAATCGTCCAAATCCTTGATCGTGCAGGCCGCAACCATGAACACAAAGCACAACTTTCTTAGCAGTTTGTTTCTAGATTGAAGCATAAGAAGAAGACAGTTTTAATATTTCAACGACAAATATTCCCAAAACAGTCCAGATCAACGGCTCATGGGCATTCGAGAGTGACAACTTGCACGAAGTATAGGGCCAAAGAAAAAGGCCCCGAAGTGAGTATGAATCGTTGATCTTAAAGGGGTCAGGTGGTAGTCGATCCAATCCTTTGGGTAAATGAGCTTCAAGATATTTGAAATGAGAAATGCTTAGAAGTCCCAAAGACCCAAAGAGACGAAGCTGCTAAAGAACCAAATTTTCTGAAGTTGTTGAAGTGGCCGAAGGCCCAAAATAGATCTGAGTCGTTGATCAACAAGAGCCACACGTCATCAGATATGTCACTTCGATATTTTTACTTCAGGAGTTTTAAATTGAGAAACATTGGAAAGTGTCAAAGGGCCAATGTCCAAAGCACCTGAAGATAATTTGATCCGTCGATTAGTAGGAACCACGCATCGCTAGATCCTTCACTCTAGATAAAAGAAATAGAAGAAAAATAGAGTTTGAGAATTGAAATTCCTGAAGGCCGATCCGCGAAGCAAATCTCGGTCGTTTTTTTGAAGGGGAAGATCTGATCCGTCAATCTAAAAAATGCTAGAGCTGAGACATTGATCAGAGTGCCTAATCTTATATCGCAAGATCAATGGTCACGCCAAATTGCAGGTTCGAAAGGTGAACACTTTTTAAAATCTCAAGGGCGGGTTGCAATCAGTACCGTGGGTTTTAGAAAGGGACGCGTGGCGGTTCATGGTGAATTGCGGGGACAAAAGTGGTTTTCTTTTAGACCACCCTTGGTAGTGCCTGAAATCATGCAATTGTGTAGGGTAATGGCCCTAGGTCACATTGAAGATGGAGCAATGGAGAGGAGTTGTGCAAAAGGCCGAAAGCACCCATATTTGGTCACAGAAGAAGATATTCTTTGCCTTGAGGTGTCGGGATTGACTAGAAGAATTTGTGGGCATCGCTTGGAACATTCATGGGTGTCATGCCTCGTCTTGATTCCAATGAAGGTAGTTAATGAAAATGGGGGCGGTGGTTGAGACCTCCTCTCACACCATAAATGGAAAGCATGCGGAGAATGACTGTGAGTCCAGATTGTCAATCTGAAGCTTCGCTCTAAATGGATTTTCCTGCAAAGCACATAACTAAGGTGAGATTGCGTCTGACATGAGAAGGCATGCACAGTCTGATAGAGAAGGCACTGAATGAAAACTTTGAATGTAGTGGTCTGATCACACTCATGGTAGTTGCAATAGTTCTAAGTATATATACTCAGTTTTGATATTTTGTTATGGTCGAATGGTTGAGCTAGGCTCCCTGCTATTGTAATATTTTGATGAAGAACACTGGTTCTTTGGTTATGTCTTGATTTGAGACTTCTTGATTAATCTAAGTCAGCCTTCTTACTCCATCTTATTTGCCTATGATACTGAGAGAGTTCATGATTGATTGATTTGCATGGATTGTTGTGACTATATTATGATGAATGTTTGATTATAATGTCGTTATGATTTCTTTCAGTTTCCCTGAAATTTGAATCCAAGAGGATCTTGTGTTTAAGTTTTTGTTCCTTAGGATGTTGGAAGGCCTGATATTCACAACATACCTCTACACTTTTCTCACCAAATTCTTCCTCCTACTCACCTTTACTCTAACTTACTGATTGAAGTTGATCCAAGACCTCAATTTCTTGCACATACCAGTCCAAATTTCTGAGTTAGAACGTTATTTTCATTGAGTCTTCTCCATTTGGCCTCTTAAAACTCATTTATGTTTACTGTATAAATTGATGGGTATTGGGATTAACTTCTATGTAATCGGAGGTTTACTTCTAGTGCTAACATTTCTGGCAACGTTGTCGGGGATGAATTGAAGACTTTTCCCTGGGATAGAATGGCAAAGAAGCTCTGATTCTTAAGGTGCATTAGATATCAGTACCATTCAAGATTGCAAATTTCACCTGGTGAATCCACTGTTTCAATTGTGGCTATGAAGGGCAGACACACGAGGTCTACTCCACAGATGCCTCTGGCTACACTTGAAGCTAACCAAGAGAGGATTATTAAGAAAGGAAAGGTTTCTCAAGAAGGTTTTTGTTTTTATCCCAGATTGAAAACTCTCTGGGAAGAACGACATTGCAGAGAGCCAGTTTTAGATGCTGAACTAAAGTTGGACACATAGTTATGACTGATTATATTTCACCATGGCGAATCAACTGTGCAGAATCTGTTGGTGAATCCACTGAAGGGAGACAAATCAAAAGGATATGGAGGCTATCCTAGCCAAGAGATTTCCCCCCTTCAATTTCTCAGCCATAGTTGGTTATCCACATCTAGTGTCGGATATAAATGAATGGGATGATTATCTTCCGAGATTCAGAGGAAGCAAGCATGACCATCCTGGTGAGAACTTATTAAAATTTCATATATGCATGATTGAACATGGCTTCTTTCATAAGGATGTGTTGATCAAGATGTTCAATTTTTCTTTAGAGGAAGATGCTTGTGAATGGTGTCAATCTCTCCCTGCTGCTAGTATCCATTCTTTGAAGGATTTTCACGATGCTTTTAATTCATATTATGAGAATATTTACCTGTCTCATCTTATTTTGGATGACTGTTGTAAGAAGTTTACATTACACATCTAGAAGAGGATAGAGTCTTCCTCGTGTAATGAGTCTGGTGAAGATCTGATTGAAAGAGAAAGTGAGGATAGAAGTGAGTATTTTGAAAATGTGGATGAAATCATTTCTCTTTCTATTTTCAGAGAAGAAGGCCTTCCAGATATGAGTGTTGATAGTGTTGATGATTTCATATCCATAGATTTATCATATTATTCCCCTAATGCACCTGTTGTCTCAGTTGTAAAGGAAGAGATAGTTGTGGAGGATGATTCTTCTCTTTTCCTTCAAGAGGTTTCCCATGATTTATTTTCACTTAGGATTGAAGAGAAGAATCAAAAGGCTGCTCATTTTTATTTGCAAGATAAAAGAGTTCTGCGCTAACCCATATTTGATGAGTACTCAGATGAAGAAGAGAAGATCCATGCCTTACATTTTGTTGACTTGGGGAGTATCTAGCCCATGTATGATAGCTATGAATCATATTCTGATGTGGATATGAAGGATTTCCAAAACCATACTATAGATCATTTTCCTTTATTCAATAAGGAAAAGCATTGGGTGGAAATCAGCCATCCTGGGCCCGCAGAAGACACTGAGGATCATGTTAGGGACAAGCACCCATTCATTGATATACATGAAAATATTTCTTGCCTTTAGTTGGCTGACATTATCAGAGCAGACAAAGAGGAAGTGGATAAGCAGCCTGCATCAACCTTTCACTCACCTATTCTTGCCACAGACATTCATCCGGATGTGAGCAGCTGTAAGACAGAGCATGTTTTATGTTGTAACCAACCTAGTAAGTTTTTTCCCCTATTTTATGACCCTATAGGGGAGTACATGGAGTTGCTTTTTTTTCTAGGTATTGAAGCCTCCAACTTTATCTTGCCTTCAACACTAGGAGGAGAGATGAAAAATGTAATCATTTTTTTTTCATAGTTTCATTATCTTCATTTGATCAGTGACAGAGTAAATAAGTTTTCAGTTAGGAGGTTACTTCACTGGCTCTGGTGGAAGTCCACTTTCACCTATCACTTTGTAAAAATTAGTTAGTCTAGGAGTGTACATAAATAAGCTCCTTCTGGAGCCCATGTGTTTGTTTTCGTTTTTAGTAGAGTAGTGTACATATCTCCCCATTTTATTCGATGGAAGTTTTGAGATAGACTCCATAGCCCAACAACTAAGGCACTATAATTGTGCATTCTTGGCAGCTCGCAGGGAGCATGTCATCCCCTGTGGAGCCAAATGTTATCACATAGGGTTTTTAGGGCCATAGGTGTGTGTCGATATACCCGAGTCTGTACTCTTGCCCTATCTCTATCCTTTTCGTAGACCAAATCTTAATATTTTCCCCTTTCGACTTGTAAATAGTTCTATGTTTTCCCTTGTTCGTTTGTGCACCTTGGTTTTCCTTAAATATCTTACCTGAGTGAAATCTTGGCCCCACGCCCCTCTGTTTTCTCCAAGGGCAAGCACTTGCATCCTATGTTTCAGTCACTGGTCTCCCTATTTTCTCAGATCACATCCAGTCGTCCAAATCCTTGATCGTGGAGGCCGCAACCATGAACACA
Source organism: Picea sitchensis (assembly GCA_010110895.2). NCBI lineage: Eukaryota > Viridiplantae > Streptophyta > Pinopsida > Pinales > Pinaceae > Picea > Picea sitchensis. Next base: position 183,898 of record SNQJ01S0008185.1, read on the forward strand.
AAGCACAACTTTCTTAGCAGTTTGTTTTAGGATTGAATAATAAGAATAAGGTAGTTTTAATATTTTAACGATGAAGATTCCCAGAACAGTCTAGATCAATGACTCACCGACATTCAAGAGTGCCAACTTGCGTGAAGTATAATTCCAGAGAAAAAGGCCCCAAAGTGAGTATGAATCGTTGATCTTAAAGGGGTCAGGTGGCAGTCGATCCAAGCCTTCGTGTCAATGAGCTTCAAGAAATTTGAAATGAGAAATGATTAGAAGTCATGAACACCTGAAGAGAAGAAGCCGCCAAAGCACCAAATTTTTCGAAGTGGTCGAAGGCCCGAAATAGATATGATTCGTTGATCAGCAAGAGCCACGCGTCATCAGATTTGTCACTTCGAGAGTTTTACTTCGAGAGTTTTAAATTGAGAAACATTAAAATGTCTCGAAGGGCCGAAGCCTAAAGCGCCCGAAGAGAATCTGAGCCGTCGATTAGTAGGAGCCACTTGTCGTCAGATCCTTTGCTCCAGATAAAAGAAGCAAAATACAAATGGAGTTTGAGAATTGAAATTTCTGAAGTCCAATCCGTGAAGGAAATCTCGGTTGTTGTTTTGAAGGGTTAGATCTGATCCTTTAATCTAAAAAGCGCCAGAGATGAGCCATTGATTAGAGGGCCTAATCTTGGATCGAAAGATCAACGGTCACGCCAAATTGCTCATAAAAACAATAGTGGCCTTCGGTTTTCCACTGTGGCACGATGGGTGCAATGGGTGGTATGATAAGGCAAGTCAAGCACTCTATTCAACGCTCTTGTCTCATGAAGCATCATCGTTATTCATCGGAGGTAGTCATCCGTAAGGTATCTGTATTTCTCAGGCAAGGAAGACACTCTTCCTATCCAATAGATAATGGACAGGCTTGGAACACACACATCCTGGATTCATACTCAATGGGCGCTTTAACTATGTGTAACACGCAACTAACGTCTTCAGATTCTTCTTTTTAAATGTATATTAAAAAAAAATATTATCTTTGTGCAAATCTTGCTAAATAACTTCTGACAAGCGTTGTCATATCATTCAGAATCTCACACCCTCTTAGCAAGGCAACAGGTAGATTTTTGAATGGATGAAATATCGGAAACCCCTGGCAGAGGAATCCAGGACAATTTTTCTAAACAAAATTGATTGCACCAGAGAAAAGAAAATGGATGAGGGAATCATGCACTTCACCAATGATTGTTAGAGTCTTTGCATTGAAGCCCAGGGATAGGAATGCAAGGGAAACTCACTGATAAATGTCGATGGAGGCTCCTGCTCGGGAAGTGCTTAGTTTCAGAAATATTTCACTAAGGACAAACTATGGAAGAAGGTGAGAGGAGCGACCTTCACTCATGGAATGTCAATAACAGGGAGCTGGGAAGAATCCAAACCAGGTAGAATTTGCTTGCTGGATGAAGGCCCTAGAACGAAGATCCATTATGGCTTGCTAGCTCAGAGCTTCATCTACTACATGCTGAAGGAAAAACAAAAAAGGTAAGCATGGAGAAGGAGGGTAGCTTAGGGTAGCTAAGTCAGTGGGCCATGCAATCCTTCCAGTCAAGAAATGACTTCTCGCTTTGAAATCAAGCGATGTGGCTAAATCGTAGAGGAGCTTATTGGGAAGAAGTTTGGAGATACAAATTTCATTAATCCAGTAAAAATAATTAGCCTTCTTTTAAAAGGGAAAAGGGTTGATCTGTATGGTTATGATTAAACTTGTAATCTATTATTGAATTGTATTACATAAATATTTGAATCTAAGCCAATTGTTTAAATTGTTATTAATTTAATTCTTGAATTCATTTCAAAGAGTAGTCATTCAAGAAATTTAAGCGATAATGCTTTTCTCTGTAATTACCGTTATTTAAAATTTACACCCTATCTTCTTGTTGAAAAAAAATTTAAAATCTGAAAGTTTATATACTGTAAACTACAACTTCGTAAATTTATATCCATGAGCTACAATAAGAAAAGTTCAAATCTTTCAACATTTTAGAATTTGGAAGTTCAAACTTAGATCTCGTGGGTCGCTAGGGAGGAGATGAGTATTTTCATCAAAAATTATTCCTTACTCTCAAGGAAGGGTTGTGGAAGGGAGACAACGGTTTAAAGTTAATTCAAGAGAGGCCATCCATTTAAGTTATTCTAAACTAACCACATTGACAAGCATGCCCAACACATCAGAACTCCATTTCAGATTCCTTCCACATATAAATCCATATATATATAAAGTTAACTAAATTACAAATGCAAAATTTACACATGCATACCGTACACAGCGGATGGCTTGATGATGTTCTTCGGTTGTCGACGATCCTCCTCGCTCCCAATTGTTAATTGTTGAGACCTCAGTAGTACCTCCCAACCAATTCTAGGGGTACTCTTCTTCCCCCTGATCCCCCCGAGCCACAAAGGGGACACGCTCACAAAACAAGATAATAAGCTAGCTACCACTCTCTATCCGAGATGGGCATCCCAAATCCCATAAGAAAAATCTGTCAAGAAAAATATCAGCAACGTAACCTTATGCCTGGGAGACGTCTCCCATACCTCTCATCTGCCATCTATTTTATAGATTTATTCTTAATGACCTTTCCATTTTCACATTAATTTAGTTTTATTAAAAATTTACTAGGAAATATTCTACCCGTACACTTGTCACCCTATCCCTTAGTTGCACTAGAAATTTATTTAATTAATTAAATTAAATTTCATGTTTCCCTCACCCTCCTAAAAGCATTCCTAAAAATTCTCCTCATTGTTCCGTCATTCCCTCACATAACCTTAATGACTGATGCCTTTCTTAAATTTTAGTTGAGTTCATTTTAGGAAATTTCTCTATATACTAGATTCCCTCTATGTTCCACATCCCTTTTGCAATTAATTTCCCATTTTTGTATAAGTTCGAAATTAGCAAGTTTTGCAAAAACAACAATTAATCTTTTAAATAATTTAATCCTCCATTTAATTATAAATTTGATTCCCCCCCCCCCTTTTATTCTAATTTGATTCTCCCACTTTTATTAATTGCTTAATTAAATTGTGTCCTCATAACCTACTTAGACCTAGTCTTAAATTCAACTAGGCTTAACCACATGTTTTTAAGGGAAATTTTATAATCCTTAAAATTTACTCATGCAACATTTATTTTTAAGGCCGACCATAAAAAAAATGAGATATTGTTTTCTAGGTATCTAGGTTCATTGACTCACTAGTGTTAAAAAATGTGATGTGCCCTTCAAGACGCACTACATGCTCGAAGGGTGCCACTTGCATTCATTCATGTATCATTTATGTGACATGCCCTTCAAGATGCACTATGTGCTCCAAGGGTGCCACTCACCTTTTGACTAATTTTGGTAGACGTCTGCCCTTGGCTTCAATACTCCATCAGGTAACCTTGTGGGACACTAAGGGCCTCTAAGGAATAAGGACCCTGCCTTATTGCATGCCCCTTAGAATCTTCGTGAGCGACTGTCTCAGTATGCCCTCACGACTTCGTGGATCCCTTTATCTAGGTAATCATTAACCTACAGTTCGAGCCATGACGAGAGTGCTAGTAGGCTGTGGTAGGGATGTTATCACACCTCTCTCTCAACACCTCTGGTTGTCGTGCATGACCCCTTTACTCCAAATGTGAGTCTGATTAGAAAGTTATTGTCAGTCTTCATCCATCAACAAAACATGTCAGTGATCCATAAACAACATCATATACACCAACCATATGTCACATATGCAATAACAAAATACTCAAACCATAACAGTCCACTCCCTGACTCGATCTGGATTCCAAGGAGGTCCATCGATGCCATTGACATCCTTAATCATCAAGACTCATGCACAATTAGGAGAAACTAGTCAATAGCACATGTAGACACATATATAATCAAATAACATATCATCATATCCCAACATCATCATAATCCATAAGAGAGACAATCAATCATATAATGAACCAGATCACTTGCACGCAAGTGTCCTCAAAGAATAATTACAATTAGGTGTGTGCAAGAGTGGGTTGTTACATACACCCCCTCTTGTTTTAAAATTCGTCCCTAAGTTTCACAGTATGTAAATGCATAAATAAAGTATTTGACAATATCTAAAGGTCTGGCCATCCAAAAAATTGGAAAATGATGACGCATATCATATGCATCCTCCCAGGTAGCCAAGTGTGGACTATAATTGTCCCACTGGTCCTTGACATGATCGACAATTTGACGTCGTAGTTGTCGAATGCAATGGTCCAAAATTCTTATTGGCTCCGTCGTGAGCGCACCCTCACCCAACATCTGCCAAGAAGTCAGTCAATCTCATGCATGGGATCACTGACCTAAATTCACACACAGATACAAGAAAAGCATCGTGCAATGCCTCAAACAATGAGGCACGACTAGTCGTTAGGCCCTTCATAATTATGGTCGATGCGATGCAGATCGACAAACCCTTTTGTCCATCCTGCGCTTCCTCCATCCCCTTTTGTATTGTTTGTAATTGTTCTTCCAATTATTGGATTTCTTCTAGTCCTACAAGGACCCCATCCTCGAGTCGATTCCAACTCAAAGGTGTCTGACACAGTCTCCCATAAAGAAACTCAAATGGTGCCATCTTAGTGGTTCTTTGATGGTTGTTGTTGCATGCAAACTTGGCCAGTGACCATAACTATTCCCAATGTTTCTGTTGGTCCAACACACACATATGCAATGCAACCTTCCCAAATTGGGTCGTTCCTTCGGTCAGCCTTTCTATCTCAACGACATGTTGTACTAAAGTTCAGTGGTGTTCCCAAGACCTATTGGGAAACTCGTCTAAAATCTTCTTGTAAACATCGAATCCCTTATCAAATATTTTTCCTTTGGTACATCTAACAGTCTCAAAATATTGCTGCTATAAACTCTAGCTATACCTGGTTCCTGATGCATCGTACGCACAGGGATAAAATGTGAACTCTTTGTCAAAGTGTCAACTGTCACGACAATCAGTTCATGCCTCCTTGGCGTTAGCGGTAATTCAACAGTAAACTTTGTTGAAATGAACTCCCATGTCGATTCCGAAATAGCGTGTGTCCATATAAATCTTGTGAAATATCCTTGATCCCGCTAATCAAGATATTTTCTACTGATCTATTATTCTGTCTTACAGAGCTGATACACTGGGGTTTCTGGATGCATTTCAGTTGTATGTTTGAGATCGTGATGGTTATTTCATGTGCATGTGGGTTATTGCATGTGCATGTTGTTTATTTCAGGTGCATGTTGCATATTTATGGTTTAAACAACATATAAAGGATGCATGCAGAAGTAAAGAACAACAACTGCCCAATATCATGTATTATACGGTTCGAGCATGGAAATACAATAGCCTACTAGAACTATAGAATATAAACGTCAGCTATATCTCATGGATCAACACTAGAATACAATCAAATAACATAAAAATACCCATGATCAGAAGATGATAGCATATCTGATGCATGCACGGATAGATCGACAAAAATATTCAATTCTGACGAAGTGCGGTAACCACTATCAGCTGGGAAAATCGTCTGAAAGTTCAGATCATCAGAATACACTAGAAATTGCTCCAAAAGAAGCGCCTTGGCCTCTAGACTGAAATGGGTGAGTGATGGATCTCGAATTTGGTCTCTAAGGCACTAGATCTGGACCCCTGGGGGGTTTGCGCACCTCCTGGAGCACTGGATGCACCCCAAAGGATTCCACCAATTGAATCTACTTCTATATGGCTCAAAACGATCATCTCACCAAATAAGTAAATGGGTCGGAAGGATTTGTCTAGATCTTCTCTGAAACTCTGAATGCAACACCAAATGTTTGTCCATAAGATCTTCACCCTAAATGGTTGAATGAGTCAATCTGCAAAATTCCACCATCCAAATATGATGATAGATGGCTCAATAGAAGCACCCTAGCTGGATCTCAAATGGGTTGGAAGGAAACTGCAATCTAGATATGGATCTCGTGCAGCTCTCCAAACCCTCAAACTGACTTGTGCCCTCACTAGCTGAGTTGCGCACTCTGTAATTGATACTCTTGAAAAGTACGGTGAAATACCTGGATGGTATCTCCGATGGGCCAGGGTGTGTCTCTCAACACCGAAACCGATCAATGGTGGTGGTTTCCTCCAAAAATCCACAAAACAGTAAGGTCAGCTCTCCTCCTCCTCTGGGAACTCTCAACATCAAATCATAACAATGCATAATGCGGAATTAGGTCAAATTCCTCCCTTTATACCTTTCCCAATCCAATTCACCATTGACCTCACTTAATCTAGGTGATTTTCCTCCTAAAGTGATTAATTAATTAATTAAGTCCCCCTTTAACACCCTTTCATTCCAATTCTTCGTTGACTTAGGCTTAAGTGACTTTTCCTAAGTATTTTGGCTTAATTCATCATTTAGCCATCAATTCCTCCTTATTTCTCTATCTTGTTCCCTGTTTTTGCCTGACTATAGTCTACAGGAACATATATACTACTAAGTCACTCCCTGCTGGCCTACTCTTGGTAACGGGACATCATAGTTCTCCCTTACCGAGATTGCTTGTCCTCAAGCAACATCAATCTTGGGTGATGTAAGATATGCTCTCCCTCCCATGTGGCATCCTCCATTGGAAGATCTCTCCATCTGACCAAGCACTCTCTGATGATCCTGCTCCTCAATATGTTCTCTCTCTTCTCTAGTACCTCCTCTGACACTAGCTCCAACTGACCCTCCTCATCCAAGGGTGGCAACTCCTTTGAAATGCTAACCTGTTGTCCCATAGACTTTTTAAGGAAAGAGACATGAAAGAAATTATGAATCTTGATACCTTCCGGTAGCTCTAGCTCATATGCCACCTCGCCTATCCTCCTAATGAATTTTTATGGCCCATAGAACTTCAGCTTCAACTTCTCTTCTCCACTCCTCTTCAAGGAGGATTGTCGATATGGCTGTAATCGCAGAAAAACCAAATCCCCTATGTCAAAACTGCGCTCAACTATGTGTCGGTCTGCATATATATTCTGTTGATTTTGAGCTGACTGCAAGTTCTCCCTTACTGATTGAATAATCTTCTGACTCTCCTCCACCCAATCCTTGGCCCCCGGGACCCTATTGTCTCCAAACACAGTCTCTATAAAGGAGGGTGCATCGTATCCATACAATGCCCTGAACGGTGACATCCTGATAGACATATGGTAAGTTGTGTTGTAGAAATACTCACCCATATGTAACCATCTCACCCAAGTGTGTTGCTACCCCCCCACATAGTTCCTCAGATACCCTTCCACCCATTTGTTGACGATCTTTGTCTGCTCATCTGTCTGTGGGTGGTAGATGGTACTCATGGCTAGCTCTGTGCCTGTCAATCTGAAAATCTCCTGCCAAAATGCATTGATGAAGCACCCATCCCTATCACTGACTATCTTCTTGGGTAACCTGTGCAACCAAAATACCTCCCTGAAAAACAACTCTGCTACCTGTATGGCATTGTAGTCTGTGAGTATGGTGAAAAAATGTGCAAATTTGGTCAGTCTGTCGACCACCACAAATATATAGTCCTTTCCCTGCACTCTAGGGAGGCCTGTAATGAAATCCATGGAAGTTATCTCCCATTTCTCCTCTAGAATTGGTAGAGGTTGTAGTAGCCCTGCGGGGTGTGTCTGCTCGGAATTGTTTTGCTGACAAGTCATGCACTCTTATATGTGTTTCAACACATCATCCTTGAAACCCTTCCATGAGAATCTCTCCCTGATCTGCCTATATGTTTTGAAGTACCCTTGATGCCCTATTGTAGGTGAATCATGACATACCTTCAGAATTTTCGCCTTCAGGTTGGATTCTGGAACCAAGTAGATCTGGTCCTTGTAGAAAATGAGTTCATCAAGAACTTGGTATCTATCATTAATCACTTGTCCTTCCATAACCTCAAAAGAAAATTTGTTTTTGGAGTATTCCACTAACAAATGATCTTTCCAATCTGTACAAATGTCCATCATCGAACATCCTGCTGACCTCCTAGACAAGGCATCTGCCACGATATTCCTTTTTCCTTTGACATACTCAATTTCAAAGTCAAAGGCTTGGTTATTTCAGACCCACTTCTATTTCCTCTCACTGAGGTCTTTCTGATCAAGGAAACACTTGAGATTGTTATGATCAGTCTTCACTACAAACCTGCTGCCAACCAGATATTGCTTGAATTTGGTTAAGGAATGCATGATCGCTAGCATCTCCTTATCATAAATAGGATAGAGTCTCTCCGACTCATTGAGATTTCTTCTCTCAAACAGAATGGGGTGCCCCCCCTGCTTCAAGACTTCTCCAATCCCCACCCCTGATGTGTCGCACTCTAAGATAAATGGCTGCGAAAAGTCTGAAAGGGCTATAACAGGGCATGTGCTCACAACCTCCTTCATTTTGTTGAATTTCTGTTGCGACTCCTTTGTCCAATGAAAAGCACCCTTCTTGGTGAAGTCTGTGAGTGGTGCTCCCAACTGTGAGAAGCCCTTGACAAACAGCCTATAGTAACTTCATAACCCAAAGAATCCTCTTAGCTCTATGAGATTCTTGGGCATTGGCCAATCCATAATGGCCCTGATATTTTCTTGGTGAACCTGTACTCCCTTCCCACTGATGATATGCCCTAAGTACAGTAGTTCCCTCATGCCAAATTCACATTTGGATTCCTTGGAATATAAAGATTGTGCCTGCATAATATCCAAGACCTTCACCAAATGTGCTAAATTCTCATCCCATGTCTTCTTGTAGATCAATATATCGTCGAAGAATACCAAAAGGTACTTCCTCAACTGTCCTCTAAATATATGGTTCATGCAAAACTGGAAAGTGGCTAGTGTGTTGGTCAATCCAAACAGCATGACGAAGAACACAAAGTGTCTGAAATGGCATTGGAACTTTGTCTTCTCAATTTCTTGCTCCCTGATGCTGATCTGATGGTATCCTGAGTGTAGATCAATCTTAGTGAAGAAGAATGCCCCATGTAACTCATCCATGGGGCAACGATTCTTGATTGTTTTCTTGTTGAGCACTCCGTAATTGATGCACATCCGTAACGTTCCATCCTTCTTCAGTACTAGGATGACTAAAGATGAAAAAGGACTCATGTTAGGCCCGATGTGCCCCATAGCGAGAAATTCTTTGATTGCTTTCTCAATTTCATCCTTAAATTTCTTGGGGTGCCTATAGGGTGCTATAATCACCGGTGTAGCCCTTGCCTCTAACTCAATCATGTTCTCAAAACCCCTATCTGGCAGTCTCCCTAGTGGTATCGGCCCAAATACTGGCTCATAACGTCCCAGAAGCTCTTTGATCTATGGATGGTACTGCTCCCTACCCTCTGAGTCCTTTTGTGTGGTGATAAAACACTCTGCTGCATAAGCCACATCACTGTGACAAATGATCATCTCCATCCTCTTTGTCGGTACTGCTTGAGGTGCCCTTGTAGACATGCCTCTCAACACAACTCTCGATCCACTTGCGTCTCTGAAGCTCATGGTCAACGTCTGATAGTTGAACCCAATCTCCCCCAATGAATATAACCACTGTACCCCTAACACGACATCAGTATCTGATAGGTCAATTACAGAGAATGTGTCATTCAGGGTGTAGTTTCCTAGTTTGACCTCTAAGTCAGGAATCATGTCCAAGCATGTCATCGTGTATCCATCAGCCACTGCCACATGGAATCCCTCAAAATCCTTTGTGCGTAACCCCCTCCTGGCTACTAAGGATGCATCTATGAAGTTGTGGGTGGCCCCACCATCAACTAAAGTTGTCATGCGTTGCCCTTGTACAAGGCCCTTGAGCCTGAGAGTGTTGTACTTGGGTACTCCTGAAAGCGTGGATATGGTTCCCCCTTTCACCTCTCTACGATGTTTTTCCACCTCCTGGGGTTGTTCCCTTGCCAGTATCTGAGGTTTCTTCGGCTGCTGCTGTGGCTCATGAGTGGTATCAGTCTCTAAATCACTGTCTGTCAGTGCCTAAATATCCTCATCCTCCTCCTCACTGCCTGATTCCACTTCAATATAGTGGACCTGTCCCTTCCCCGTGCATCTACGCCCAAGGAACCAAGGGTCTCTGTAGGAGAAGAAAAGATTCTTCCTCATCAACTCCCGTTGTGTATCATCATCCAACTTGGGCTTGCCCTTCCATTCCCTTAGAATATTCTTATGAATCCGCCAAATCTCTAGTGCGTCGGATGGCATCCTGCAAGGTATGAGGCCAATAGGCCTTCACCCATCCTCTCAAGGGTTCTGTGAGCCCTTCTGTGAATAGCATGACCAATTGGGTCTCAGATATGTCTATCATTTCCACTGCTACCCTATGGAACTCTAAGATGAATGCCTCTGCTATGCCAGTTTGTCTCAACTAGGCTAGATCTCTAAAATGGATCTCTGGATCCCTCTTATCAAATCTATCCATGAGTCTCTCTGTGAACTCTTTGTAGGAGGTGATTCGATTGTCACCTAATGTCACCAATCCGTGATACCACCACTCGTGTGCCTCACCCTCCAAGTGTAGGGTGGTGAAAATGATGGCCTCTGACTCGGTCATCTAGTTGAGCTTGTAGTAGGTGTCTAGTTTCTGTACCCAAGCTCCGACGGTGCATTTGGACAATCCATCAAAAGAAGGTATGGTCAGTTTACCAACTTTTTGGATGAAGTCAATGTTATGCCCCTACTGTTGCTGCCCTCCCCTCTGTGGCTCTCTAGGACAGTTCCTGAGTCTAAGTCCACTATACTCGACTAAGGCCATATCCTGATCAAAGTCATGGCCCAAGGTTGCATATAGGATTCAATACTCTACAATGTCGTCTGCATGAGTGGGCGGTCTTTGTGCTATCAGTATTTATGCTACTACCGGGGATGCCCTCTGGAAATTGGGAAACAACGAATGTGGAATCCTACTGATAGAGGTATATGTGCGAGTGGGTGACTAGGGTCTACTGCCTGCCCCTGAGTTCCCATGTGTTGCATGTGGGGCTTGTGTGCCCGGAATGTCTACCATCGCCAGTCTATCTGCTACCTAAGCGAAAGACTGAGACATGGTCCGCTGACTATCTAGCATATCATTGATAACTTGCATGAAGGCTACGTCTAGATCCATGGGAGCCTTACCACTACCCTCTGGTTGCTCATATTTGTCACCTAGCCTCCTCTTTGCTTTGCGCTCGGCCTCATGCTCTGCTCTTCTCTCTACTTCTCTGTGTGCCTCTTCCTCTTCCTCTGAACTGGGAGTGAAGGAAGGAAAATTAGGCCTATCCCTTCTTTCCCTGGGCTTGTTGTAAGTGACATATTCGTCACCTACGTGCTCACCGCCATCTGGTTCTTCTGTTATATTCATTGTCTTTAGTCATAGGATGACAGGACAAAATCTTTGATACCACTGAAATATCCCCGATCCTGCTGATCAAGATATTTTCTATTGATCTATTATTCTGTCTTGCAGATCTAATACACTGGGGGTTTCTGGATGCATTTCAGTTGTATCTTTGAGATCTTGATGCTTATTGCATGTGCATGTGGGTTATTTCATGTGCATGTTGGTTATTACAGGTGCATGTTGCATATTTATGGTTTAAACAACATATAAAGGATGCATGCAGAAGTAAAGAACATCAACTCTCCAATATCATGTATTATACAGTTCAAGCATGGAAATACAATAGCCTACTGAAAATATAGAATATAAACGTCAGCCATATCTCATGGATCAACACTGGAATACAATCAAATAACATAAAAATACCCGTGATCAGAAGATGATAGTATATCTGATGCATGCATTGATAGATCAACGAAAATATGCAATTTCGGCAAAGTACGGTAACCGCTACTAGATGGGAAAATCATCTGGAATTTTAGACTGTCGGAATACACTAGAAACTGCTCCAAAAGAAGTGCCCTGGCCTCTAGACTGAAATGGGTGAGTGTCGGATATCGAATCTGGTCTCTAAGGCACTGGATCTGGACCCCTGGGGGTTTGCACACCTCTTGGAGAACTGGATGTGCCCCAAAGGATTCCACCAACATAATATATGGCTATATGGCTCAAAATGATCGTCTCACCAAATAAGGAAATGGGTTGGAAGGATTTGTCCAGATCTTCTCTGAAACTCTCATGCAACACCAAATGTCTGTCCGGAAGAGTTGCACCCTAAATGGATGAATGATTCGATCTGCAAGATCCCACCATTAGAATCTGATGATAGATGGATCAATAGAAGCACCCTGGCTGGATCTCAAATGGGTTGGAATGAAACTGCAATCTAGATACGGATCTCGTGTAGTTTTCCAAACCCTCAAACTGACTTGTGCCCTCACTGGCTGAGCTACACACTTTGTAATGGATACTCCTAGAAATTATGGTGAAATACCTAGATGGTATCTCTAATGGGCTAGGGTGTGTCTCTCAACACTGAAACCGATCAATGGTGGTGGTTTCCTCCAAAAATCCACAAAACAGTAAGGTCAGCTCTTCTCCTCCTCTGGGAACTCTCAACATCAAATCATAACAATGGATAATGAGGAATTAGGTCAAATTCCTCCCTTTATATATTTCCCAATATAATTCACCATTGACCTCACTTAATCCAGACGCTTTTCCTCCTAAAGTGATTAATTAATTAATTAAGTTCCCCTTTAACACCTTTTCATTCTAATTCTTCATTGACTTAGGATTAAATGACTTTTCCTAAGTATTTTGGCTTAATTCATCGTTTAGCCATCAATTCCTCCTTATTTCTCCATCTTGTTCCCTGTTTGTGCTTGACTATAGTCTACGAGAACATATAGACTACTAAGTCACTCCCTGCTAGCCTACTCTTGGGAATGGGACATCACATCCTGTCGGATGTCTATGTTCAGCCTTCACCTTTCGACCTTCTAGACATCTTGCCATGTAGTTGACGATGTCCACCTTTATCCGTTCCAAAAGAATAATGGCTTAAGGTCGGTCCTCATATTCATGACTCCTAGATGAGCCATGTACATTGCTCTATGAGCTTCGCATAAGATCAAAATTTCTCAATTCATCATTGGGATATAAATAATTACAGTTATTATATATCAAAGATCTGTCATTGTCCAGAGTATATCCCTCAATAATGGTACCAACATGGTGTCTTGCCCGAAAAATTATTACCCTCTTTATACCAGTGAGCGGCGCGTTGTAGTTAGAATCTTTTCACGTAGATTCATTTGAAGAGGTATCACTGATACTATGCATGGTATCTGACTCAATGCGTCTACCACTCTGTTCACTATTCCTTTTAAGTAGGAAATCTCAAAATCGTAGTCGAAAAGCAGTTTTGACCAATGCCTTTGTCGCGCGTTCAAGTCATTTTTCATAAAAAGGTGTTGTAAACCACAATGGCCATTTTTTTAGTTCAAATTTCCATCCAATCAGGTAGTGTTTCTACACTCTCAAGGCATACACGATGGATAACAACTCCAAATTGTGTGTTGTGTAGTTCTCCTCATGCTTCCTTAACTTCCTCGAGATGTAAGCGATCACTCGACTGTCTTGCCTAAAGACTTTGTCTAAGATTTCCTTGGATGTTTCAATGCATACCAAGAATCCCTCATCCATGCTAGGGACATTTAGTATGAGTGTTGTCATCAACAACTCCTTGAGCCTTCGAAATGCTTCCACACATTTCTCGGTCCACACATAATTCTTGTTCTTCTTTTGCAATTTTGTAATTCTGGGACATTTGTCAGTGTAGGCCACTCCACAATAGCCTCTACCTTCACTAGTTCCACAACGATGCCATCGCCGGAGATAACATGTCCTAAGCAATGAATCCTCGATAGATTTGCGACTACTTCCCATAATTTTTTTTCTCGCAACACTGTAGTACCAAGCGTAAACATTTGTCCTGATCTTTCGTCATCCGAGAAAATATCAAAATGTTGTCAAGGAATGCTCAATGGTAGTCAATCCAGTATGGAATTATTGAATTGTATTACATACATATTTGAATCTAATCCAGTTGTTTAAACTGTTATTAATTTAATTCCTGAATGCATTTCAGAAAGTATTCATTCAAGAAGTTTAAGCGATAATGTTTTTCTTTGTAATTAATGTTCTTTAAAATTTACACCCTATCTGCCTATTCAGAAATAATTTAAAATTTGAACATTTCTAGACTGTAAACTACAACTTTGTAAATTTATATTTGTGATCTACATTAAGAAAATTTCAAATCTTTCAGTGTTTAATAATTTGGAAGGTTAAACTCAGAGCCTATGGGTCGCTAGGGAGGAGATGAGTATTTTCATAAAAAATTATCCCTTACTCTCAAGCAAGGGTTGTGGAAGGGAGACAATAGTTGAAAGTTAATTCAAGAGAGGCAATCCATCTAAGTTATTCTAAACTAACCACATCAAAAATCATTCCCAACACATCAAAACTCCATTTCACATTCCTTCCACATATAAATCCATATATATATAAATTTAACTAAATTACAAATGCAAAATTTACACATGCGTACCGTACCTGGTGGATGGCTTGATGATGTTCTTTGGTTGCCAACGGTCCTCCTCTCTCATGCTTGCTAATCGCTGAGACCTCACTGGTACCTCCTAGCCAATGCTAGGGGTAATATTCTTCCCCTGACCCCCCCGATCCGCAAAGGGCCACGCTCACAAAACCAGAGAATAAGCTATCTCCCAAATCACCTCGCAAGGTTGAGCTACCACTCTCTATCTAAGCTAGGCATCCCAACTCTCCCACAAGAAAAATCAGTCAAGAAAAATATCGGCAGCGTAACCTTACGCCCACTAGACGTATCCCATACCTCTCCTCTGCCATATCTTTTATATATTTCTTCTTAGTGACCTTTCCATTTGCACATTAATTTTGTTTTATTAAAATTTTATTAGGAAATATTCTCTCCCGTACACTTGTCACCCTATCCCTTAGTTGCACCAGAAATTTAATTAATTAATTAAATTAAATTGCCAATTTCCCTCAGCCTCCTAAAAGCGTCCCTAAAAATTCTCCTCGATGTCCCTTCAATCAGTCACATTCCCTTAATGACTCATGCATTTCTTAAATCTTAGTTGAGTCCATTTTAGGAGAGTTCTCTATATACTATATTCCCTTTATGTTCCACGTCCCTTTTGCAATTAATTTCCCCTTTTTGTCTAAGTTCGAAATTAGCAAGTTTTGTACAAAACAACAATTAATCTTTTAAATAATTTAATCCTCCTCTTTTAATTCTAATTTGATTCCCCCCCTCCCTTTTATTAATTTCTTAATAAAAAAATTGTCCTCATAGCCTACTTAGACCTAGTCTTAAATTCAACTAGGCTTAACAACTTGTTTTTAAGGGAAATTTTATAATTTTTAAACTTTACTCATGCAACATTTATTTTTAAGGCTGACCAGAACAAAATGAGATATTTTTTTCTAGGTATCTAGGTTAAAAACCACGACGTTCCCTTCAATACGCACTATGTGCTCCAATCGTGCCACTCGCGTTCATTCATGTTTCATTTATGCGATGTGCCCTTCGAGACGCACTATATGCTCCAAGGGTTCCACTTGTCTTTTGACTGATTTTGGTAGACGTCCACTCTTGGAGTCAATACTCTGCCAGGAGACCTTGTGGGAGACTAAGAGCCTCTAAGGAATAAGGACCCTGCCTTATTGCATACCCCTTAGAATATTTGTGAGCGTCTGTCTCATTCTACCCTCACGACATCGTGGATTTGTCGAACTAGGTAATTGTCAACTTATAGTTCAAGCCATGGCAACATTGCTAGTAGGTTGTGGCAGGGCTACTGCCACACCTCTCCCTCAACACCTCTGGTTGTTGTGCATGACCCCTTTACTCCAAATGTGAGTCTGATTAGCAAGCTATCGTCAGTCTACATCCATCAATGAAACATGTCAGCGATCCATAAGAAACATCATATATACCATCCATATGTCATATATGCAATAACAAAATACTCAAAGTGTAATAGTCCACTACCTAACTCGATTCAGAGTCCAAGGAGGTCCATAGATGTCATCCACATCCTTAATCATCAAGACTCCTGCACACTTAGGAGAAACCAGTCAATAACACCTTTCCACACATATATAATCAAATAACATATCATCATATCCTAACATCATCATATCCATAAGAGAAATAGTCAATCATATAATGAATCGGATCACTTGCACGCAAGTGTCCTCAAAGAATAAGTCCAATTAGGTGTGTGCAAGAGCGGGATGTTACAAACTATCACTAGAACTGGTGAAGAGAAAACAATGTGGCTAGGTTGAATGATGCTAGCTTCTAACATTTTTTGAACCATACGCTCAATCTCACTCTTTTGGGAATATGCATATCTTTAAGGTCTGATGTTAGGTGGTGCACTTCTTGATTGTAAGTGAATAACATGATCATGCTCTCAAGTAGGTGGAAGAACTTTGAACATCTTTGAAAATACCTTGTAATGATTTCTCATAAATATTTAGAGATCCAAGGGAATGGAGAGTTTATCTCTTTGAACTTTTAGTGAGAACAATTGTGCAACTATACCATGTTGTCCATTTTTTACAAATTTTTCATGTTGTTAGAGATTGTCACTTTGGATGATTTCCCTTGGATACCTATGAGTTCAATTTCCTTTCCTTGAGTATAAAATCTCATAAAAAGTTCCAAACAATTAAGAGACATTGTTCCTACTGATTAAAACCATTGGAAGAGTCTTACCTCATTAAAAATAACCCCATTCAAATCTTTGATATTGTATTTGGTATCTCCAAGGAGACCCCTTTTAAACTCTTCAAAATCTCTTTGTCTTATCATATCTATGATGCCGACCTTCTTTACCATATTATCTTGTAAGCTTGAAATTTTCTCTTCAAACCAAGACATCCTAAATTCCACCTCTTTATTATCTTTGGTGTCAATTATGAGCTCCTAACAGGTTTAATAGGTGTTGAATATGTGTTTAATATTTGCAGAACCATTTCCCATGTGAGCCAAAAATAATATTTATTTATAATTCTCTTCTATTTTCTCTTTATCACACCTTTTCAATCACCCAAAACATATAATCTAGTAAAACATTATGTTAATTTCAAGTTAATATAACTTTTAAAACCATGATTACAAGGTTGTCTTACTAGATGACCTTTCTCCTCATGTAACTTTAAAATTTTGACCCCTCTAAGTATGAAATTTCAGCTAGTAGTAGTATTAGTATTAGTATATATATGTATATATATGTATGTATATATATATATATATATATATATATATATATATATATATATATATATAATGTGTGAATGTATTTGGGGTATTTGGAGGAGGTTCTCATATTCTTTAAGGAGTTATTGTGTAACTTATCTCTATTATGTTTATTGGAGTTGTGCTCCACATTCACATTGGGTACATGGTATGCACTTCTAGTTTATTATGATATACTAAGCACTTGGATCATAACATTTGGTATATGACTCCATATATTCCCCCCTTGGGATCATATCACGTACTAAGGGTAGTGGAGGAATCTTTCAAGTCCTAGATATTGAGACATTGCAATTTGTTTATTGTATTAGTGTTGTCATTATTAGTCAACTAGTCCCCTTAATGGTAAATTGTACCCTTTGTCTCATATATACCAAGGAGACTTAGTTTTAGAGATCTTCTCATCATTTACATTTTTCATATTGTAAGAGGAGGTTTCCCCCTCAAAGAGGCCTCTCATTCATTCTTTCTCTAACATTATCAAGGTATGGAGTTACTTATTCTTCCCATTTTTATGGTATTTGGGTATTTGGTGCATAACATTTGGTTGGATCCTTCAAAAGGAGTCATCCCACCCTTTTTTCTATATGTTATTTTTTCTTGGGAATTTTCAAACAATGAAATTTCTAGGGAGATAAGAAGACCTATCTAACTACATTGTTCTAAAATTTCAAATTTTGGTCGACCACATTTTTCAAGTTACAAATTGTGGAAGTTAGTTGGGTTTTTAACAAGTCCTAAAACTAGTATAAAACAAGTGTTCTTGGTAAAAAAATCATATATGAATCTAGAGAGCTCCAAATTGAATGAAACTAGTTGCATTAGCAAGGGGACTATCCATGGTATTTCATATCCAAATTTCATAAGTAGACATGAAAACTTGGACATGTGGAAATTCGTACAAGACCACTCTTTTGAAAGGGACAAAATAAACAAGTTTAGGAAAAGTTACCATAACTTTCTATTGACACTTTGGAATTTGGTCAAACCTACGACATTACAGAGAAGACATATCATATTAGTACAAGCTGAAATTTCATACATAGCGAGTTCAAAATTTCAAAGTTATATGAGGAGAAAGGTCATCTAGTAAGACAACCTTGTAATCATGGTTTTAAAAGGTATATTAACTTGAAATTAACACACACACACACACACACACACACACACACACACACACATTCATGAATTGCACATGTGGCTCATTTATTATTAAGCTGGACCTTTTACCTATGCATTTATAGACTACATATACATTTAACCCCATATATGCCCCCCTTAAGGTCATATAAATAGATCTTCACAAATCAGATCCTAAAAAAATTCTATGAAAAGTTCCATAGTCCAACCATTAGACCCAAGGATTTTATCCTTCTAAAAAGAGGTTATTTTTTATTTTATCTCTTCCTTAAATAAACCTAGGAAAATAGGTGGTCCTCTTTATAATTTTTGCTATCTTTTCCCTAGGGAAATTTTTAGGGGCTAAATTTTGCACATGAGCTAATTTTCATTTTTTATTTTATTTTATTTTCCAATTTCCATTTTATTCAACCAAATTTTATAGCATAAAAATATTTAATTATAAAAATCACCAAAATTTTCTAGAAAATATATAAAATCCTTAAAATTTTCAATATTTTTACAAAAATATCACCAAACATTTTATGGTTGGCATTTTAAGAATTAGGTAGGTTCACCAAGGTATCTACACTCTAGGATAAGTATGGATCCTTAACATTTTCCCTACTTTTAAATTTCCCTAAACTTCCTTGTTTTTCTTCCATCTTGGGATTGCATCTACCATATAATGTTTAGATTTTCCCTATGATTTGCATATTTATGAAATGACTCGGTATTCTCATTTGCCTTATCCAACCACTAGAGAAATTTTGAGATAAAAAATAGGCCTCAAAACAAAAAATGTGCTATTGACATTCATCTTTCAAATGACCAATATGATTCAAGATGATGATGTCAATCATAAGGGTAAATAGTTTTGGAGGGAAAGAAAAAAAAAACATTTTTAATCATATTTTTGACTTATATTCTTGTAGGCACTCATTGGACGTAGAATTAAATTTTGCACCAAACGAGTACCAACATTGCATACTTTTTGTAGACTTGTAGTGAGATAAACTCGAAACACATGAAAAATAATGTGTTTCTTTTCCTTTTTATAGACTCGTAGTGAGATAAAATATACATGAAAATAAAATGTGTTTATTTCGTGTAGTGACATAAGTTACTCAAAAAACATGAAAAAAAAAACATTTCTTGAAAAGAAACACATTTTTTAAAATGTATTTTCAGTTTATCTCACCATGGGTCTATTAAAAGTATGTAGCGTGGGTGTGCGTTGGATACACAATTTAGTTTTGTATCCAATGAGTGACTACACTTGAAATTTGAATAAACCTATAAGGAGATAAGTTGAAAATAAAATTAAAAAAAATATATTTTTTCTTTTCTCTTTCAAAATCATAGATATTATTTTATTATTTTCTTTAGGAGGCCCATTTTAGACCTCAAAATTTCTCTCATGCAAATGGTGTTTCCTTTCATCCTCCATTGTCATTCTTTTGTAGCCAACATATTTCTTTTTCCTGCTCCAAGACATTCAATCTAGCCTTTGTTTCCTTTGAGAATACACTTTCATTGTCTTGCTTGTAAACCTCTTCTATTTGACTTTTTGCGAACTTTAAATCTTTCTTAGAATTCTTGAACTTGTTGTATGCCCAGGAATGTATCACTAATTTAATCTCTTGAGACTAACTGCAAATTGAAAAACAACAAAATCCCTTGAAGCCCCATTCATATCCCTTCCACTTTCTCTTCACCAATTCAAAAATTCCCCATCCTCTATCCAAGAATGATTGAACTTGAAACTACTAGGAGGCTTATTGTCTTATTTTTTAATTTGAAGTAGGATTGGAATATGGTCATAATCACCTTCGTACTCATCCCAAGGGCCAAGACCTAATTCTCTAAGATTCTTGCATAATATATTCTCCCATAAGAAATTTTTCTAGCCTCTTAGAACCTCCTTCGTCTCCAATTCTATGATTCCTTGTTGGCTCCAACTTGATGGGTTCCACATCAACTAGCCTAGCTTCCTCTATTTCATGAATACAAATATAAACTAGGGGATCACTTCTTCTTGTAGGTCCCTATATCTTTTCCCTTTTGATAGTGAATATTAAGTCTCCCCCTACAATTAACCTTGGCTTCTTTAGGAAATCTTAGGATGATAAGTCCTCCAAATAAGACACCCTCCCTTGAAATGGGCCACAAATATTGTCCATTGCAAAAGACTTCCCAAGTTTCATAGAGAAAAGATATGTGCATGTTCTTGAAACAAGCAATACAAAATTCAACAATCTAACAATTTGTTTCTTCCATATAGAGATCAAACCTCATGCCCCTTATTATCACCCCTATACTCCTCAGAAAAAACTTTATTAAAGTCCACATAACCATACTTTTGGTTTATCTTTATTTTCCATTCTCCTTTCAAAAAATTTAGTAAATATTTCTCAACAGAATGATCATAAGCATGTCATTGATCACATCAAAAGGGGATATTTATGTATTCTAGGGAGCAAGAGTATTTCACAGAAGTTGTAACCACACAATTCGAAAGAAATCATAGATTTCATCACTACTCAATTTCATAGAACATAAAATTTGGATGGCATAACCCTTTCAGTTTTCAACAATTTTTCTCAATGTTTCATCACTCATATACTCTCCTGTCTTAAACCCTCACAACTTTAATAATGGAGAATCATGAGAATGCATTTTAGCTAGAAAAAATATTTGTCTTTTCTCATAAAATGCTTTGATAACAAATCGTCTTGAATGGAGATACAATGCAATGACTATAAATAAAAATAATAATAAACTAAAATACATGACATAACTAAGAGACAATCATTCATCTTTGTGATTAGTAAATGCATATAAGTATACCGTCACAAGACTCGTTGTATCATAACTCACTTATTCATTTAACAATTATATAATTATTATCCTTTTTGTATTTAAACTCTCTTTCATTCGCATGTTATACATGTGCATTTATGAATAATTTTATATATGAACTTGCACAAAATGGACCTTGTCAACATAACAAAACATAAAATGTGATTACAATTGTTAGAATTGTGATTATGATCATTTAGTTTTTTACATCATCAAATATTCACTTCTCTATTATCTAGATTGATAATCTCTCCTTTACCAATTCTATGTAGCTTTATCTATCACTCTTTCACTTTATTCTTGATGTTTCTAAGAAAACTGACCTTGGTTGGATGATACTTTTCCTATCCAATATTTTGAGAAAACCCAAGGCCTCTCTTTGTTATGCCTCATTCAAATCCCAAGATCCATGAGACATATTCTTTGCATCTTTGAATACTTGGAGCAATACTTTTGATCCTTAAGTGCAGTGAAAATTTGAAGGATCCATATTTATCTTAAAGTCTAGAGGCCTTGGCGAATCTTACTAATTATTAAAATACCAACCATAAAATGTTTGGTGATATTTTTGTAAAAGTATTATAATTTCTAAAGATTTTGTATAGTTTCTAGAAAATTTTAGCAATTTTTAAAGTAACATACTTTTATGCTATAAAATTTGGGCAAATAAAATGGATATTGATGAATAAAATTTTGGAAAAAAACATGGAAAACAAGCCCATGTGTGAAACTTAGTGACCAAAATATTCCCTACCTAGGTGGGATTCTTAAGAAAGCAATGGAGAAAATAATAGTGTTCATGTTGTTTTCATTAGACTTGTGTTAGGGATCATGCTCTAACATCCACTGTAGGAAACATTTCTTTAGTTCTTGTTTGTATGGATCTTACGAAGTTCCCAATCATGGACATCTTAGCATAAATAACTAGCCATGGATTCAATCATATTAGAAGCAAGTAGGATTTTTTCTAGGGCCTTATAGTGTTTTCATAGAGTTCTCACCTTTTGGCAAAGGTTGCAAGGTCTCGTATAATTTATTTTTTCTTAATGGGATCTACAACTAATATACTAATATGTCAATATGGAGTTTATTGGACACTAAATTCCATGATTGAGGATGCTTTGTGTTATGTTTGAGATGCAAATTTAAAATGCATTATTAGACTATAAAAAAAATCCTCTTTTACATGGTATCTGTCACATCCCCATAGTGTGTCTTCCTGAATCTTGAGATCGTGCAACTCTTGAGGGCGTGCAACACTGTGACTATTCTCACTTGGATGCTTGGAAACACCAAAGATATTTTTTCTAGACTACACCTCTTCACCTAGAGCATACTCATACTTTGTTCTAGGTTACAGGTGAGTCACACTCCCACTCTAGTGAAACTATTGTATACTTAGACAATTTGTTAACAATCTTAACACTTAGTTATTTAAGCATACATCCACGAAATTAAGAGAACACTAGTGAAAAAAAAAAAAGACACACTGATATAGTTCAGGTGGCACAAAATGTGCCTAACACCCAACTAAGTCTTATTATTATGAAATAATTACAATATGAGCACTATCGACTCAATTTACAACTTGGGAAAAGTCACACAACTCACCTCACCTCACCAAGACACTCATACAAAACTTCGTCACACCAAGAATTGTTCGTCATAACAATTTTCGCAACTTTTGTGGAGCACCACAAACGATCATCCACCACAGAATCATCGTCTCTTCTCAGTCACAATACTTGACACATACCTATAGTTTTATATCATAGCATGCCTCCCTTAGATTTGCAAAAAGACTTCCCGAAACTCATCCCAGAATAAAATTGCTCCAACTCTATCCATAGAATCAGCTCAAGGAAACACAAGTCTTCCCATGTGGAGCGACTTGGCTCCTTGAGGGAGCTCACCCCTATTTTTCCAAGTCTGCCTTAGAATCACAAAGGTGATATTTCTCTCCTTGTTGTGAAAATATTCCTTCCTTGATTATGTGCCCTTGTTTTCTTATATGGACTCCAAATGTTACCATCACAAATCGTTACATACTTTCGGTGTGTCACGTCCCTACACAAACCATTATTCCCAAACAAATCGTCATGCTCCTTCACAGACCTAGTGTGCCCAAACAAAACTGTGTGCTCATCAACCATATCATCCAATGGGACCAACACACTCCAACCTTGGGTGCACCCCTCATGCCGATGCACCCCAACCTCTTTGGTGCACCCAACCATGTGCTTCGTCTCATGATTGGGCAAGCTCGTTTGTACATTTTCATTCCTAAGGTTTACTCTTTCCCCACTAGTGTGACACTTGGGTTCCATGGAAACCCCATGTTCCATCTCCTTGAGGAATTAGGCGAAGGTGTCCACGCCCTTCTATCTAAATACCTTACATCCTCCCCCACCTCAATTTGTTTTTGTCCCAGAAAACATCCACAAAATATGTGATCTCCACATCTCTACCTAAACTCATGCCCTCATCGTGACTAATTCTGTTGAAAACCCAATGTTTCATGCCAATTGGAAACCCTAAATTATGCCAAGGTGGAAACCCCAAGTTTCCAACTTGCACTGCAATAATCCACAACCCATGCAACCATCCACACATCCCTTTTCCGAAATTTGTGAGCAACCAATCTGTATGCTACATTAAAAAGATGTCTCTTCCCCAACTCTATATACAATTTCTAAGTTGCCACTATCCTATTGTGACGACCACTCTTTGTTCTACTGATGCTTCCTCAACTGTTGTTGCAACCTCATGAAAAAATTTCTAAGTGTTGAACTGCTGTGAACTTGTTGTTGCGTCTATACTTCAACAAACTCTACCATGTCTTCACACACTAAATTCCCCCATGAATTGGAATGATTGGGAAGCTAGTCCAGACCTCATGCCCAAATCATGGGAATGCACTTCGTCATGCCAAAAATTAGTCTTTTTTGTCTGCATCTTTGTCACTCCATCCAACTCCAAGGACTAAGGAAAGTGTCCACCCTTGCCTCACTATTGTTTCAATCATTTGATATTCATCAAGGAGATACTCCATAATGTCTAAGTGATGCACGCCAAACCTACTGGTCTTTCTGTACTTTGAATTCCTTCTACAATTCATTCCATCCACACAAAAGCGTTAGACCAAGGCAAGGTCACCCCTCACTTCATTGCACTATGAAGTGACACGAAAATAAAGTCATCCATGATAAATTAACTCCATTTCCCACCTCATGGCATAGTTATCCAATCTTCTACACACAATTTGCATCACATCCAAGTCTGTGAAGAGTCAAGGGATATCATTTTGCATATACACATCCAACCAACTCTTTCCTTGTGACTCAAACTATGATCAAGTTCACATTTCTAGCATCCTTGGTCAAATTCTCCTCATCTTCATCTACATCTTCAAATATGAAACATCCCATCTGCACCAATAAATACACGTCGAGACTTCCCTTCCCCATTACTTCATCACCCAACCATGTTGTTACATCTACCTCTCTATGCCTTGTACTGGTTAGGCTTCAACCTCAACCATGCTTCCCAATGCAAGATAAATGCCCATGCCCAAGTAATCTCTTCATGTTGCAATTTTCCTCTCCACACAATCCTCAAAACCAAGGCAAGTCCTCAACTCACCTTCTTCCATCAAGGCACCTCTCTACAACTCAACATTTGTGATGAGCATGGCCAATGCAGTCAAACTCGTCAAACATCCCAATGAAATTTCCAAAGTGATCCAATTAGAATGAGTCACCTCAAATAACTTCCATGCCTTATGCACATTCACCTCAATAATTTTTCTAACCTCAACCAATGACCCTCCTGGATCTCTGATTCATCACACAACTATCCACAAGTCACTGAGGTACACTCTGCCTCATCCAATGTCCCATACCAAAGGTAAGTGAACACCACCCAAGTCACTTGGTTTACGTTCTTCCCATTCAAGTTGACTGCTAACAATTCTTGGTTGATTTCTTTGTTGACTCCATCCATCTCCTAGAATGGAACCACCTTACACCTCTTTCAAGCGTCCAAACTATGGAATTGTCATTACAACTTGTCAATTCATCACATGACCCAAAAAATATGGGTAAGGCAGCAACACATTAAGGTACATCATCCATCCTCTCAAACTCGACACATCCAAACCTCACTTCTTACTTCACGCCAATGACCTGTCCAATGCGCCTCATTAATGAGTTAGCTAGGTAGCTTACCCAAACCACCTCCATGGATGCATCCAAATCTGCCTAAGTCCACTAGTGGACTCATCCAAGGAAGTAACCCCAATCTCTCCACACATTCACCCAAGTCAAGGTTTCCTAACTATTACACGACTTCTTCGAATTCGCACCACTTGAGTCACCCTCAAATCTTTCCAACGACATCCTTGGTTGCAACCATGGTTTAATTTTGTTGTGTTGGACATGTATGTGCCCAAGACACCGAATCTCCACATCAAATCCCCTCAATCACTGCCCACAAATCCCCAAAACAACAAGAATTTGTGTTGCAATATAAGGTTGAGTGCATCTGTCTACTTTAAAAAACATCTAAGTTCAAATTTTTTTATTCAACTGACCGAACTCATCTCCAATGTATTTCCATTTCCGCACCTTGATTTATTTCTCTTTAGGGAACCATGCATACGATGCCCAACTACCAAGTCATACTGCTGTTAACTGACTTGCATAAATCTACGAAGAGTAACCTCATCTGAAGGCTGCAGTCGACCCACTCATCCAACAACCCAACTCAACTCAATTGTTGTTCTCGACGATCCAGACACGAATATGTCATGATGGAAACACGCCCAACCAACTTCCTTGTTGTGAATCTTATTAAGAACCTGAATAGATCTAGAAATATAATCACCAAAAATATTGAATACACAATAGATTCACAAAGCAATATAGAAGAACAATATGAAAAATCTATTTTATTACTATCAAACCCTTGAGGTAAGGAAACACCATACAATGGATCCTATTATGTAAGGGATCATCTCTTGTTCACTTGCCTCTTTGAGGGGGCATCCTCCTTTTGAGATACCGCTCCAAATACAATATTTCTCTTCATATCTCATTACATTGTTTGAACCCCTTTATATAGTGCTACCATCACCTAAGAACATTCTAGAGGAGGAATCTTCTAGAAGTAGAACCTTCTAAGAAGTCCTCTTACATTTATTA